>CAMGYJ010000008.1:69317938-69569743 GCA_946122785.1 Linum tenue | reverse complement strand
TACTGATCATCTGGTTCAGCTCGGGTGGAGTCTTAGTAAGGATATCCCCTCCTGGGCATAGAGACTCAATCACCCTCTGGCTGTCTGGAGTAAGGGCGCTGTAGAAGTTCCCTACTGTGAAAGCATCGCTGAAGCCATGATGGGGACACTGCCAGAAGTATCCCATGTACCGCTCCCATGCATCACGAAGTGACTCATCTGGCTCTTGGCGGAAGTGAGTGATCTCCCGCTGTATCTCGTGGTCTTCGATGCCGGATAATACCGGTGCACGAACTTGTCAGCCAGATCGTCCCAAGAGTGATGGACAATGGGGGCTGGGTCTCCAACCACCTCTTAGCATTCCCCGCCAGAGAATGGGGGAAGAGGTGAAGGCGGATTGCGTCATCCGGACACCGTTCAGCTTGAACCCGTTCGTCAGCTGCAGAAAACGGGAAAGATGTACCCGGGCTTCCTCATCCTTCAAGCCATGGAACTGGATAGAGGATGTGATGAGTTGAATCCAGCATGGCTTGATCTCGAAGTTGTTTGCAGGAATGGGCGGATAGAGGATGACCGGCGGATGTCAGCAATCCGTGGAGTATAGTAGTACTCCAAGGTGGGACCCGGTGGTGGTGGATGATGATGGTTTCCAGCTCCCTGGGGATTTGGGTCGTTCCCCAGGATCTGGTTCTGAGGAGGGGTTCTGATCGCCTTCCATCTCGTACTCGTCCTCGGAGTCGCTGCTCAATTGGCCGTCTCGGCGCTCCACCGTAGCCAGTCTAGCTCGCTGTTGTCTCCGAAGTTGTTTGCAGGTGCGCTCAATCTCAGGATTCAACGGCAGTAAACCTCCCGACTGGCTACGGGTCATGCACTATCTGCACACAATCAAGCAATGCAAACCCGTGAAGGCACAAGTGGGAAGGAACAAACACTCAATGCAAAAATGAAAATGCTAAAGTAACAGAAATCACTTTTCTTCAACAACCTAGCCGTCCCCGGCAACGGCGCCAAAAACTTGACTCACTCCTACTGTCACTCTAGAAAATGGCCAAGTGCAACCACTTCCTAAAGCGTAGTATAGCGGGTTTGGGTTTTATTGTCAACCCGGGTCCTAGATGTGATGACTACTCGGTGAATTCTTGTTATTTAGCGGTGAACTTTTAGTGCAACTCAACAAACAAAACACAAAGCAAGTAAACGGTTGTTGTCAAGTCAAGAGAGGTCACCCGGATATGGATCCCCCTAGACTGCAGTTAAGTCGGATTGCAATTTACCAAGTTCAGTTTTCATGAAAGTTATACTGCGGAAGGTTCTCAATTAGCCTGAAGTCTCGACTAAAGGTCTCCAGACCCTCTCAATCTGAGTCTCTAGCGGGCGACTAACCTCCACCGGAGTAAACAGATTGAGGCCCTAACGAACCAAACCTCCACTACCGAATTGAATTCGGTACAGAATAGCGAATTGGCTCCTCGACTAAAGTCACCAATTCGCCACCTTCGATTAAGGGTACTCTATCAACCTAGGCAGATATTCTCATTCTAGGTCAAAGCAGAAACAACAGGAATTTGATCAGGATTCAAGTCATTCAATCATTCAAACCTCAATCGAATATAATCAATTCACAAACTCTGTACTTGGGTTCATACAATCAGACCTAGCATACAAATCTAGGGTTCCCCATACCCAGATGAATGGGGGAAACTACTCCATAGAGAAAGAAGCAAAAGCAGATTCAGACGCGGAAATCATACTGTGAAGATGGATTCTGCTCCTGGACGTTTAATCGCACTTCTCCAAGCTCAACCGGGCTCCAATGGTGTTGAAGATCGATCTATGGCGCTTGGGAACTCTGGTTCGTCGCTTTCTCTCTCTAGGTATCGCTTTCTCTCTCAAAAACTCGGAACCCCCTGAAAATTGGCCTTCTTTCTCTTTTATCAACTGCCATCGCGATACCCGGTCTAAATACCCGGTCGGGTATTTAGGGGTTCGACCGGGTATTATCCAAAACTCACCGTTTCGTTAAAGGGGAAAATCCCCGGTCTGTTCTCGTAATCCCCGACCGGGGATTTAAGGCATTTGCCCGGGCCCCCTTCTGCTTCTCACGGACGCCCGAAGTGAGAAATACCCGGTCAAGGCCAGAAAATACCCGGTCGGGTATTTTTCCTTTGGCCGGGTATTTTGGTCCAACAGCCTCCTTTGTCCCAACTTCGCTCCTTTCGACCCGGACTCATTCCTCCGCCTCGATTCCAACGCCGGGACCTGAAATATGACACAAACACACAACCTAGCGTAAAATCGGCTTAAAACACGAGATTCCTCATCACAAACGGCTTCAGAATAGGGGTGAAAATATGTGTAATTAACGATCTATCAATGGTACAATAAATAACTAGGTTATGACAAATAATTTGACATTACGGCTCTTACCGAAAACATATTTGGCAAATACCACACATTTGGCTCTTTCACATCATGTTTTTCAGACATTGTTAGTGCCCTTGCACACAAA
The DNA here is from genome assembly GCA_946122785.1 of Linum tenue. Classification (NCBI taxonomy): domain Eukaryota; kingdom Viridiplantae; phylum Streptophyta; class Magnoliopsida; order Malpighiales; family Linaceae; genus Linum; species Linum tenue. The sequence continues at coordinate 69,567,255 of CAMGYJ010000008.1, read as the reverse complement.
TCCACTACCTACCATCCAACAATCAAACACAAAATCATCGTAAATCGTAACATAAATAGTGCACAATTCATACGAAAGTCGTAGTAGTATAGTACTTACTGATGAGCAACCCAGCTATTCTCGCTAACGACCGAAATCAAATAATTTCGTTGCACGTTTTCAGAAAAAAAAGTCAACAACGGTCAAACTGCAAAAATCAAAATAACAGAAATGTCAATTGTGATTTGCAACATACAGGTCGACCTGTTCACAGTCACGGTCGACCTTATTGGAGACCTAAACGGTCGACCACCCGTACTAAAAAAACGTCTTACTTGTCCCAATTCGTGTCCCCAGCCTTCTCTTTAGTAACAACATAATACAAGTCTCAACTGGATTTTGAAGATTTTTGGTGAATCCTTCTAGACCCTCCACTTTCATGACCTAAAATCATAGTTAAATGAAAGTAACATATGAACACAAACACACATTATAGATGAATATGTAACGTAAACTTACCTCGTGCTTTTCGAAAGGACTCTTAGATTCATCTTCATCGCTGTCAGCACTAAATAATTCTTTTCTTACAAAATGATCCTTCTGTGGGGTGGTGTAGGAGTCACTTTCATATCGAGGTCTCTTGTACTTAGGAGAGGAACCCTTGCTGCCATTCGTTGTTTCACTCTGTCAAACATATAAACAAAACAAATTAGCACTAATGATAGTAATACTAATATCTTCAATCACATATGAATATACTTGGATACCTTTAAATTGTGCTCTTTCAATAAATCGTCTATGCTCTGGTAGCAATTTTCAGAGTCATCATGGTCTTCCTCCTCTTTACCAAAGTCAATTTCTTTCCTGTACCATCTCTTCCGCCATTCTCCATTCGTTCTGCACTTATATCTTTGATAGCACCTTCTAGCCTCTCAAACCCGTCATGCATCATCCCAGTCATATCTGTCAGTCGAACTGACAATTGCTCCACTCTATCACGCATGGACTTCTGAAAGTCATTGACTTGTGTTTGACACACCACCAGCTTCTCTTGTGTGGCTTTCAACAATTTCATGATTTCACCCAAATCTTGATGCAGTCTCTCATCATGCGTCATCGTCTAAACAATGTAAAGAAAAATTCAAATCATAATTCAACTACAAATTTCTACAATTGACCAGAAAACAAAAACGTGGTCGACCTGACAAATTATTAGGTCGACCTGGAAGACAAATAGTGACTACCCCAACCATTAAGGTCGACCTCTGTTCTTCCTAGGTCGACCTATCCAGCAGGAAAATAACAATTAACAACAAAAAGTAAGTTCAAAATTAAACCGAAAAAAGGATAGGTCGACCAGATATCTGGCGCGGTTGACCTTTTCAAGCACAACATAGTCATACAAACAAAGACAAAGTCGACATTCAGGTTGAATAACCAAAACAAACAGAAACGGTCGACCTTGAAACACATTAGGTCGACCAATTGGGTTGATCTTCGTTACCTCGCAAGTACAGAAGTCCAAGTGTTGTGCCCTAAATTCAAATACGAAGAATTGTCTCGTCAGGTCGACTGGTTGATGTCTCGATCGACCGAATGGTATTCTGCACGCAACAATAGATCAAATTAGACGGTGGAAATCACGCATTAGAAAAGATGACGGCGAATGCTACATTAGGTCGACCTCACTTAGACCTGGTCTACCACTTCCAACACGTACAACAGCAACCGCGAACGATCTTCTTCACAAAGGCTCTAAATCGGAAAAAAAACCTAATTCAGACTTGGTGGCGTTGAAGGGGACTTATATTCATATTTATAGAGATTTAGGACGTGAATGGGCGACCCAATTCGTTTCTTTGTCCAATTGTGGAACCTTTCTGGTGTTGGAATCCATATCCGATATGGATACGGTGTGAATGCGGTCGACCTCTTTATAATGCGGTCGACCTGTTAGGTGCACAAGGGTCGGCCTATGAGGTATTTGGGTCGACCTTTCATTCTGTTAGACCACCAAGCGGTCGACCATATTATGTATGAGGTCGACCGCGTCTCGGAACCTCACATACATGAATTAGTCAATTCGGTCGACCGCATTATGGATTAGGTCGACCGAAAAGTCCATGTCACGGTGACATGCATGTCACCATAGCAAAATCCAAACTTTTATACACGTACATATTGTCCATTAACTACCTTCAATCCTCAAAATGGTTCAAACGACAATAATTCACAACACAAGCAAAGCAATGAAGTTTGGGTAGAAAATTGGAGGAATGAAATTGGAAATATTTATACGAATGAAGTTTGGCTGTTGCTACTAGGGTTAGGCCGACTTACAGCATACATAATTATGGGCGGGTACAATCGGACGGGTATAGGTGATTGCCGTGTCCGTACCCTACTCATTATTTTTAAACCGGGTATTATCCATATCCGTCCCTTAGTCCGTTAAAGCGGGTAATTACCTTCGTTGACCGGTTACGGTCGGATAGGATACCATGGTTACCGATTGGATTGACATCCCTATGTGCTAATAGATGTGGTTGTTACTTATCAACAATTTTTATAAATTTGATGGTTGCCCCAAAAAAGTGAGTGCACCGAATAGACTATCATTATGGTGGCTACTTCGGTGCACTCACTTGACTATTTTGGTGCACTCATTTTTTTGGTGTATTTAATGCACCCAACTCTAAAAGTGGTCATAATACATTAAAATTGTAACTTTAATTGGTAGAATTAATGTAATACGATGATATAACATAGAATCATAACTAATCAATCCATTGCCCTAACCTTTTGACCTTCAATTTTGATTCCCAACCCAAAACCCCAAATTGTAAATCTAAACCCTAACCCTAAATCCCCAAACCTTAATCATTCAAATTAAAGTTCATTTTGAGTGATTTTTGTAAAAATTAATGTATTTTCTTGTCCATCATACCTAGAATGACGATTATGAGGGGGTGCATTGAAAAGTGAGTGCACTGAATACACTACCATTATTTGATAATTATCTTTAACGGTTGTCTAATTATTTCCTTAGATTAGTTATGATCGAAAAATTTCATATTATGAGTTCTTATAACTCTCAATATTAATCTCTCAAAAAAAAACTCTCAATATTACCAATTAACTTAGTCACATAAAATAGAGGATTTGAAAAAACTTCAAACTCTCACACACAGAATCACAATTTCTGGTACCAACTATGACTGACTTTTCATATAACTAAGTTGACAAAGAATAACGGGAATGGTGGTTGGAGTAGTCAGTACTATTACTCATCAAGCATGAAATCATGATATGCCTTCTTTCAAATAAGCTACATTTTTTATAGCATAGATAGCGTTTTATCAATAAGCTATAATTTTGCTTCAAATTGTGAATTGAATAAGCTTTAGTTAATTATTAATTTTGGTCTCATGATCTATTCGTTCTGAGTAAATATTATTTGGTAGTATGCGATCTATAAGGGGTCAAATACGTACTTTCTAAGTCTCTCGGATATTTATGGGATCTAGATACTTCAAACATATGTATTAAAAACCCTTATCGTTGAAAAGAAACAAACATTTAAGATAAAAACCTTACAATTTGTTATAATTCTTACATGATAAATATTTGGGGCTGCCTACTCTAACGCTCTCTCCAAGATGGCTACCTTTCGTTATCTGGAGGAGAAACTGCTGGAACGCCTACAGAGATGGAAACAGCGTACGTTTCCTGGGCTGCTAAGAAATTTTGATAAAATCAATTACTTTAGCTTTGCCTCTACATGTCATGTCCTGTTTAGGCTTCCGCTATCTCTGTGTCGACTCCTAGACAAACACGTGGCCGCTTCAGGTGGGGAGTTGACGATGGCCATTCCAGGATTCGATGGGTTTCTTAGCGTAATATGTGCAGAAGTAAGCTGATGGAGGGATGTGATTTTGCCGCTTTCAACATTTTAATCAGGCCCTTTTGGCTAAGATTGGCTGGCGTATCCTTAATGAACCTGAGTCCCTGTTAGCCCAGGTGTACAAAGGGAAGTACTTTCCAAATGGGACTTTCCTTAATGCTTCGACTCGGTCCCGTCCGTTTTGGGGCTGGCAAAGTATCATTTATGGTCGTCAGTTGCTGGATATGGGTTTACGTTGGCAGATTGGGAATGGGCGGACTGCTTCTCTCCTTCACTCTAAATGGATTCCTCGGTTGCATCCCTGGCCGTTGATGTATAATCCCCTGATTTTGCCTGCTGGGGGGGGGGGGATTCACCTGTTGCTAAAGTGATCTGCCAAGAGGGCGGGCGCTGGTCGGATGATAAGCTTAGTCAATGGTTGACCTGGATACGTGTAATGCGATCAAAGCTATTACTCTGCCGCTCAGAATATAGAGGATAGATTGATCTGGCATGCCACAGCTGATGGGGTCTTCAGCGTTAAGTCGACCTATCATTTAGCAGTTTCGATTGATAAAGGCAATGGGCGATGGCGCCATTGGGCTAGTTGGATGGATAAACCTAGCTGGATTCGGTTATGGGAGGCTAATATCCCGCCTAAATTGAAAGTTTTCTACTGGCAAATCTTTGACAGAATCTTGCCGACAACAGAAGCTCTTCGGGAAAGAGGGGTGAATGTACTCCCTAGTTGCTCAGTCTGATGGGCTGATTCTGAAACCATGGAGCACTTGTTTCTTGAATGTCCGGTGACGCGTGCACTTTGGGATTTCTGGGCATGGAGTATCTTGGCCAAGGGTTGCCACACCATACATTCTATCTCTTCTTTAAAAGATTGATGACTTTAGTACACCAGCCTACGCTATTTATGAAGGTTGTTGCCATCCCGTGGAGGATTTGGTGGTCTCGGAACTGGGTTGTATTTGAGGGCAAACAGTTTGGGATCCCCTTTTTGATGCGTCAATTTAACCAGCAGTATGAGGAATGGGTCCACCTGCCTGTCGACCTTGTCCTGCAACCAATTGTTCCTTTGGTAGGTCACCAGTTATCTGGTACCCCTTGACGGCTACTTGTATTGGGATGGGCGACTAGGAGTGGATCTCACTCGACGGGAGGGATGGTGATTATGGATGCACATGGAGATCTCGTTCTGGCCAAAGGGATTCAGTTTCCGCGAATTGATGTGCCCCTGGTAGTCGAGCTTCTGGTTATTCGGTGGTGCTAGGGCCTAGGATTCACGGAAATGAAATTGAAGGCGATGCCAAGGTCATTATTGATAAGATCAATTGGGCAGACACTAGGGATAGCTAGATGGGGGCGATTCTTCAAAAAGTTGTCAATCTTTTAGCAGTCCATTTTGGGTTTAGTGTGCGGTTTGTAGGTTGGAGTAACAATAGGGTAGCCCATTTGGTGGTTAGAAAAGCTCTGTCTTTGTACCCGATTACGAGTCGGCTCTTTGATTTTCAGGTCTGGCTGATCTCCAAGGTATAACTATCTGTTCTTGAATCAATTGATTATCTTTTGTGGAAGAGAAAAACAATTGGACCTATGAAATAGTACATATCTTGAAAAATCATCATGATTGTACAAAAAATAAAATCGTATAAAGATCGATTCAAGATGAACAAAATAAGACAAGAGTAGGAATATTACAACTCCTCCTAATGGACTCGGCCTACATCTGATGTCTACATTCTGCTAGCAGTCAAAATCTTGTAACCAAAAACAAGGCCCAAGCGAATTGTCCTCTCCGATGGCGGAAATTCCACCGTCCGGAAAAGAAGAAAGAAAAAAAAAAGATAAAGGGAGACGACAAAGAAAACGTAGCTGCCCACCCCGAATCAATTTAGGGAGGAGTCAAGCGTCTGACGGACGCACGTAACGACGACCGCCAAGCCTTTCTTCCTCGGACTCCCCCAACCCATTATTTCCCCATTTCCACCCGCCGGAGCTGCAGAACCGAACCGGAGTTCCTTCCGATTCGGAATGTAGCACGAGAAATCCCGGAAAAGAAGAAAACCACTCAAGGGGAATAATATCTGAGATGGGCCGAGATCAGTCGAAGCTCCTCAGGATCCTTATTCCCCTCTTCGCCTCAACTCCGTCACCATCTTCCTCTACTTCTCCTTCCACCACCACGACGCCCCGCCGCTTCCCACCTCCAGTCGCCAATTCCTCCCCGACCCAATTCACCACCAGCCCTCCAACGCCACCCCCGACGACGGTTACCTCAAGCCCTGGCCCATCCTCCCTTCTTACCTCCCTTGGACTCGCAAACCCAAGGACGACGCCCCCTACCGCTCCTGCGAGGCGTATTTCGGCAACGGATTCACCCGTCGCGTCGATGTCCTCCCGCCTTCCCCCGATCGCTCCGCCGGATGGTTCCGCTGCTTCTTCAGCCGGACGCTGCTGAGCTCGGTCTGCGAGGGCGGCGGGATTCGGATGGTACCCGATAGGATTGCGATGTCGAGGGGCGGGGAGGCGCTGCAGGAGGTTATTGGGCGGGATGAGGAAGATGAGATGCCGATTTTTCAGGACGGCGCGTTTCAGATTCTGGGTTCGTCGGAGGGTAAGGCGAGGAGGTGGAAGAAGAGGAGGAAGCTTGTGGACGAGGGGTTTCTCGGCGAGTACCTGCCGGAGGGAGAAATTGAGAGGCACACGATGCGGCAGCTTGTGGGTTCGATTCAAATGGTGGATGCCACGGAGTTCCAGTGTGATCAGGTTAGAGTTCTGCCTCCTACTCCATCAATGGATCTCCTTCTTTGGCTATTGATCTCAAGGAAGTGCAGATCAAATATTGAACTATTAATCAGAAGGGGTTTTGCCTATTTCCTTTTCTGAAATGCGAAGTTTAGATGTCGTTTGTAGGACGACATTGAATGCTGTCCTGATCTCCTGATCGATCCGGTGAGAATTAATTGCCAGGGGGATCTGGAAGAGATGTGTAGCTTTACACCGAAATGGATAAATGCCATGCTAATGGTAGTTGCTTGAATATGGATTACGGTGAATTTGGATGAAGTTTATAGTACCATTTTCTGCATCATGTCATGATTTTTGCATCCTTCTTAGCTGTGGCTTTTGATACGGTCTTAATGTTTCTGCATTATACTTGCAGTGGATTGAGGAGCCGACGTTGCTTGTCACCAGATTTGAGTATGCGAACCTTTTCCACACTGTAACAGATTGGTACAGTTCATATGCGGCTTCTAAAGTCACGGAGTTGCCTTACCGGCCTCATTTGGTTTCGTGGATGGCCATTGTAGAGTATGTTCCCTCTTTGCGCTCTCTCTTTCGATTGGGTTACACATTGAAATGAGAACACATCAACTTAGGGGTCATTTGCTTGTTGGATTTGGATCATGGATTTGATGCCCAAATCCAAAGCTTGATGGATTTACCTCAAGTCTGTTGTTTGTTGATGGGTGCCAAATTTTGTGGGGTCCACAGATCCAGTAAGCAAACAGCTCCTTAATTTATCAGAGATAATGAACAACTATAAACCAGGAACTTTGGAGCTGATTCTTATTTCTCTATACTTCAAATCTTCAACTTCTCTATGTGATATTGTTTTCATTGCCTCAGCGTATAATCTTATCAAGCCACTTAAGTATTATGATTTTTTGTGTTTTGGGGGAGAAAGATCCTATTTTATGTGATCATTCTGGGGACAAGTTAACTTTGTTATGTGCTTATGATGGTTTCCACGTGCTGTTGCAGAGGGATGATTTGACTTAGATGCATCATAGAGCTTTAGTTCGCGGTATTGATGTGTCATTTCTAATGTCTCTTCTCCTTTGTTTGTTATAAACATCAATAGCAAAGAGTTGGTTCCTGGAAGCTTGAGCATTTCATCATGGCTTCTTTAGTCTCTCTCTCTCCCCCAATGAATGATGCAGCTTCTTTATAACTAACGTTGGCAATTTAAGTCATATATTTGCTTTAAGCGTATTGGGGAACTCCAGGATTTCACAGTCTCTTATTATTTTTCTTTATACCTTTGTTTCTTAGTTGGGATATGGCTTCTGTTAGGTCAGGAATTATATTCTAGAGTGAAGTTTACATGCTACGTTCACTATATTAATTTAGTTCAATCATACATTGCATATTGTGCTTCGACCTTGGTTTGTCTGAAGCGTGCTTGTCTAGCTCGCTCAGTGATTTCTCACCTTCCTGAGAAAATTTTCAGGCACCCTTGGAAGAAACCTGGAGTGCTCTCTTCTCTAGCATCCAATATGCTAAAAACTTTACGGGCTCAGTGTGTTACCGCCATGCTGTACTTGTTCCTCTGGGATATGAGACTGCCCTCTTCAAGGGTCTATCTGAAGATATATTCTGTAATGGAGCTCCTGGGAAAGAACTTTGGATGAACCCTGATGAACACAAGACAGCAAGATTGTCAGAGTTTGGAGAAATGATAAGAGCAGCCTTTCACTTCCGGTCAATAGGCCTGGTTCCGAAAAGCAGCTTCAGGCCTCAATGTCCTTTTTGTGAGAAGGGAAGATTACTTGGCCCACCCACGCCACGATGGAAAGGTTCAATCGAGACTCAGCAATGAAGAAGAGGTGTTCGATGCTGTACAGAAATGGGCATCATAAACACAATAATCATTCAGAGTGTAAAGTGAAGGTGGTGAATGGATTATTTGCACACATGCCAATGAGGAGCAACTGAGAGCCATTCAAGAGGCTTCTGTTATCATAGGCGCTCATGGTGCTGGCTTGACTCACATTGTGTCGGCTACACCAAGAACTGTGATTCTCGAGATTGTGAGCGCAGAGTTCAGACGCCCACATTTTCAGTTGATTGCCCAGTGGAAAGGGCTGGAGTATCACGCAATATATCTCGAGGAGTCGCATGCTGATCCAGTGGTTGTGATCAGCAGGCTGGGACGCATTGTGAGAAGCTTTGAATGTTGAGAAGAAATCTTTCCCCTCTTAATCAACCGTCCATTAGGGTGAGTTCTTAATGATAAACATCGTTAAGGGATGCTGAGGAGGCCATGGCAGATTCAAATTTTTACCATACGAAGATCAATTTGTGCGATGTGGAGGAGAGCTTGGACTCAATGTGGATGGAAGCTGACGCTGATCGCTGAATGTAAATTTCGTTAGTTGATCATGACAATTGCAGCGTTCTATGTCGTTGGCGGGCATAGAGGGTGAAAGGTCAAATGGAGGCAATTTTATTCTACTCTGGCTGATAACCGGCAAGGCGGCTGTCCTAACTTGTGACTGCCTTTGTAGAGTTGTGTCATTCAGGTTGTTAGGCGGGTTAGGTGGGGGCTGATTGTTTCTGGGAAATCTCTGTAACATAGGAATACGCAAAACTCATGTCTTGTCATGGAGATGATGGCATCATATGCTCATATCAGTTGGGAGTTGAATGGGAGAAAGAAAGTCGCTGATTGCTGGTTTCTTCATAAACAAGAAGGAACCATGAGTGCTCTCTGAGTATACAACTCGCCATTTTTGTGGTTCCACTCTAAATCTCTGATCATGTACAGCTAATGTTGACGTGACAAACAACAAACAAATAAAAATTAGCTCACTCGCTTACAAGGAGAAACAACTCGATGCAAAAGCCTGCCTTCCATATCCACCTCAACTTGCGAATTAGCTCAACTAAGGACGCCAAGAAGCAAAGGAACGATTCAGATACAGACACAAAACGAGATATAGAATGTCTTAAAGGAGCTGCAACGCAGACTCTGTTCCACCAAACTACGAGCAGTTAGTACAGTAGAGAGAGGCCGACCCTTTTGATTTTGGTGCTCTTTAGTTTCTCGACATCTTCCTTCTCTGCTTCAAAGTAGAATCTGAAGGTAACGGTGAGCCCAGCATATTTGACATACCAAATTTCAGCCTCTTCTAGTATTCTTTGCTTGGTCTCAACTAACAAATTCTCGTCATACCACAAATATACATTATCTTCTGATGCCGTACCATCCAAATGTAAACCATGACTGCTCCAAGAGGCAGCTGTTAAGGTGCCGATGTTGCAATCGCACTTAATATCCAGCCAGTCGATCCAAACATCCGAAGAACACACAACGCGAATGCAATCCCCTTAATTGGCTTACTGGAGTTTGGAAGCGGCAATTGCACCATCACACATGAATCATTCTTATTGTAAGCAAACCAATCTGGAATCTCACTCCCTGAATATTGAAGATCGCCCTGTTACAAACAGAGAGGCAGTTTTCATTAGAAAAAATGTCTTCCAACACTTTTCCCAACTGCTAATCATATAAATAACAAAAACATTATATTACTGAAGTTTTCATATACCCGAGGATGTAGATACAAGTTGCATGAATAGGGAAATTCTGCACCATTTCTTTAGGAAGATTCTTGTCCAATCGCGGGCAATCGTCAAAGCACAGGTACTTCCATCTCAGCTTGCCTAAGTTGCTTGGTAAGGCTTGTAACATCTTGCAACCACTTACATCCAACAGTATAAGATTGGGCGGGAGTTCTGGTAAAGATTGAATCATCGAACAGCCCGTCAAGTACAAAGAGGATAACTTGGCAAGTTTATGGATGGCGCTCGAACAAGCTCGAGGCTTTTGCTGAAGGACAGATCTAAAAGAGAGAGCTGGTCCAGCTCCTGGATACAAGCAGGCAAAGACGTAATATCTGTGGCACAGAAATAGAGAGCCTGTAAAGATCTCAGATTGTTGATACCAGCTGGAAAACTCTCCAAGTTTCCACATTTGAATATTTGAAGCTCAGTTAAGCCATTAACAGGCTGTGAGACCTCTGGCAAACTTTCAATCAACGGGCAATCATCAAGTACGAGTGTTTGAGAGACCATCGTCCAGATATTCATTGACAAGCTCTTGAGTTGGGGTTGTCAACCAACTCCAGTTGAACAAATCGTGGCAATAGTAATTCAGAGAAGCTAGGTGATCTTCATCATAAGATTCCATCTCTCTTATTGTGGTATGGCACAGCCGAAACAAGTTCAAGTTTGCCGAAATTGCTGGGAAGCTGGTGATGTGTTTGCCGCAGAGACGGAGGATACTACCCTGCTTCACATTGAAAATTGCACCCGGCAAGACTGTGACAGCCTGACAGGTGTCTCCATCAAATCTAAATGCACCAATCGTGAATTAATCTCCGGACAACGAATAACCATGGGACAGTTGGACAAGTAAACATGCTCAAGGAATTTTGAGTTGAGTTTCACGGGAAGACTGTGCAGATTTATACAATCACCAAGATCCAGTGTAATCAGCTTGTTCAAATATTGAATATGAGATGGTAGCTCGATCAGGCTTTTACATCCCTGGAGATAAAGGTACTCGAGATTTGGAGAACTCGACAGGTCTGGGACATCAGTTAAATTTATGCAGTCGGACAGGTGAAGCTCCACTAGATTCACAAGCTTTGGCTGCAAAAGAACAAGAATATAAAACAAGGCTAAGATATAATAAATCCCTCTTTGAGTTTTAGGAAAAATGCATTATTAAACACACTTGAGCAATAAAACAATCATTTGTTAGAAAACTGGAATAACTTTTGTTTCAAAATATATCAATGTGAATATGAGAACACATTAAATTTGATTTTTTTTCTTCCTGTGAGAACAGAACTGATATGAATATCACAACTCAAATACGCAATATATGAATAGATGAGCATTAACGCGATAATAAGAAGAAGAGAAGAGAGAACACATCAGATTGCACCAAGTATCACTCACAATCACATGTGGGGCAAGGATCTAAAATGGCTTTGTTAACATAATAAATCCATGCTTGAACTCATCACAAAATTTGCAAGTGTTTCCAACATACCTGAACTTCCCAGCATCTTTCTATGAATGGGCTATGTCGTATAGCAAGCAGGACAAGGTTTTCAGGAGAGAATCTTGATGGTAGAGATTTTGAAGGGAATCCATCCCATAGCAGCCACCTCAAGCTGTCAGGAAGCATGTCAAGGCCACCACTTGGTAAATGAACTTTGCGAATTCCATGCTCTTCTGAAAATAGACGAAGCAGAGAAATCTCAAAGAAGTCATCCCTTCGAATGTGGTAGCTTCTAAATACATCTCATTGGCTTTGAAAAGGTTCAAACTAATGCCTTCTGTTTTCACCTTCCGAATTGTTAAAATCTTGCGAATATCATCAGCATTATTCAACCTACTGCGATTTGCAAGTTCTGATTCCTCATTAACAATGTTCCAAGCCATTTCTCTTAGCAAATCATGAACCTCAATGTTCTCATAATCTTCGCTGGAGACACGGATGAGCAGAGACTTACCAATTAGATCCTCTAGTACATAATTGGCACATTGATAACCAATAGAAAAATATTTCATCACTAAATTTTTCCGCTGCCGATGAAGAAAACAAGCAGTATCGAGAAACAATCTTTCTCAACAATACCAAGCTCGTCATAGCTCCTCCTAAGCACATCATGAATTTCCGGCTTGGGAATTTTCCGCAGTTCACACAAGAAACTCTCCCAGTAACTTTTGTCTCTGCAATACAAAGTACTCCTAGAACTTTTATGGCTAAAGGGCTTCCCTTGCAGTAAGATATAGCCACAGCTGATAAACGCATCCAATCATCAGGGGGAGGTACTGTCTAAATGCATGTATACCAAAGAGTTGAAGAGATTCCTGAGAATGCAAACCCTCAACATAGTATATATTAGCCCTTGCATTTTCAAGCACTCTTCGGTTTCTCGTTGTCACAATAATTCTACTCCCAAGGCAAACAAATTGAAGGTATTCAAAAGATCTCCCAACAACAAGTGCTCTAGCTCTGAAAAAGTTTCCACATCATCAAAAACAAGGAACACCTTCAGCCGAGAAAGACGATCCTTCTATAACTAACATCCAAATCTTCATAACTTATGTTGTCCTCGGACAACAATGCTGAATAGTGTTCTTGCACGATTCCTACCATCCCATTTTCCTTTCACGTGTTTGATGGATGTTCGAACAAATTGACGCTTTGTTCCTTTCGTAGAGGATGTAAACCTTTGATAGCAAGCTCTAGCCAAAGTGGTCTTCCCTACCCACCCATCCCCCAAAGTCCAATAATCCGAAAATCATTCACGTCAAAGCCAGTAGTTTTTCAACCTCACAAATGCGAGCATCCATGCCAATCAACATATCAGACTTCACTCTCGGTGACATGTGGACGAGTCTTTTCAAAACATCACTCACTATCACCTTAACTAACTCGGAGTCAATCCTAAGAATGCAAAAAGGCAAAACAAAGAGAAGACGGGGGAAATCTTCCTTGAGAAAATGGAAATTGAATTTGACAGAAACAATTATTTGCGAGGTATGGCTAGCTCTAAGGAATAAAGGGAAACTTACTTGATTTCTTGCGAGGTATGGCCAGTACAATTAGCCACAGCTTTCAAAGCACCCATCCACCTCTTCCTATCTTCTGGAACGTTGCTAGCTCCATATTTTAGATTAATGGTAGCAGCATAACTCCCACAATCCTCTGAAACAGGATGGATCCACTTTGTAGAAGATCGGAAGCACCCGGTGTCCGAATTCTTCCATGATTTGAGAAATGGTGGCCACTTCATCCAAACACCAGCTTGAATCTGCGAAATTCTCCGAGAAAATCACGATAGATAGTGCAGATCTTTGTAGGACAGAGATTAGCTCGCCGATCTCTGTTTTTTCGAGCATGTCATCAATGAAGGCTTTGATTTCCTCGCGAGAGAGCGCTTCCATGAGGTGGCTAGTAAAACTATTGCGGGTGTCGGCTCCTCTGAAGCACACAAAAACATCGTACTCCCACTTTCCATTATACATGACCCTATGAGACGAAGAGGAAGAAGAAAGCATTAAAGCTTTAGAAGAGGAGGAAGCCATTAGATTGAAGGATCTTTGATCTGATTATTTCTGATTAACATAGCAAAGGGATAGTCTTCCATTTCCAATACAAAAATTGTGGAATGGCTGGGTTGTGGGGTTGACTTACTTTTCTTTTTCTTTTCCTTGTTAGCATTAATGGGATTGGCTATATGACTTGTTCTTGGCTCATTGTTTAATGCTTCCTCACCTAATCCAATTCCTGCTATCGTCATCATTCATATATAAACAGCATCTTTCCATTTTTAGATTCACAATTGACAGTTGACGAGAGGTGATCATCACCATAGACGAAAACCATCCAAGCATATTACCTAGCCACTTATTTTATTGTGACACTAACCTCTTCATTTCTAAGCATCTAATCCTAGTTACAGTTCAGATTTCTACCAAACAAAAACCAACAGTAGGAAGATGCTTCAGAATTCAAACACATGGCAGTACATATGTACCAAAATTAGAAGACGATTGAAGATAACAGATAGATAGGCATTACCGGAGAGTGGAAACAGTTATCTCCACCATATCTAATAAACCAAGCTTGCATTCGGCGACGCATTGATGGATGCCCCCATCTAAAGCTAAAGCCTCCAACTCTCTCTCTCTCCTCTCTTCTCTCTCTCTCTCCTCTCTCTCTCTCCTCTCTCTCTCTCGGGAACCTCTGGTAGATCCATGGCGGCACCGTCGATTCGAATGAGGTCATTGATTTGGAGAGCAGAAGAATGAATTCCGGTTTCCAGAGTGTCCTTCATGCTCAATTACTGAAAGCTTCGAGAGGTAGCGAAGCTGCCGTTTTTTGTTTAAGGCGAGATGTGTTGGCTTTTTATGAGCTTTGAAGACCAGGCAGGGCAGCAGGCCCATTTATTAAAGAATATAATATAATATAATATAATATAAAATATTAAAATATTAATGCTCAAGTAGTAATTAATTATAAATATTCATAAAAAAAAATTGTTGGGTCCATAATAATAATAATTAGTTGAGCGAGCTCGAATGACTATGTTGAAGCTCAATTCGTGGCCAAGACATATAACTAGCTCATGTCTCTCACCCGGGCGTTGATTTATCAAAATGATGGTTACATCGGAGTGAAACAGACATTATGAAATCGATTTTAACCATAAATGACCATCCTATCTCGATTCGACTTGAGGAATCTTGACTCACTTGTTTGACCGAGTCAAACAATTGAAGCCAATTTAACAAACTTTCTCATCGAATATCAAATGATATCTCCCGGAATCAATGTAAAAATTATAATAATTATTATTTAATCATTATAATAATTATTATTTAATCATTATAATAATTATTCTCAGGATCATAATAATAAGTATTATTGTAGAATAATGATTACATGACATTTTTAGTCACAACAATCATAAAACATAATCATACATATAAAACATAACAATATTTATATTAATTTCTTTTATTCATCCTTCCACTCTTTCTCTCTCCATTTGTACCCCAAATTGGGGGGTTAATGAGAATAGTGGATTTGCCTAGGGGTGGAAAACGGTACGGGATTGGCTACCCGTCCCGTTTGAAACGGGTACCCAATCCCATTTGGAGACCAAAGTCCATCCCATATCCCAAACCCAAACGGGTAACGGGTACCCGTCAACCCATACGGGACGGATAATGGGTACCCAAACTACCCGTTTATACCATTCAACAAATAAAATAACAAAATAAAGCTACTATAGTCTTAACTGAGTTAGAACAACAACATAACGAAGTTTTAGCTACTGCAATTGCCCATAAGTTGCGTCCCCATAAGTTCAAGCAAATGGGTACTAAATTTAGTACTAAATTTATTTTGTACTGACGCTAGTAATTTCATTGATGGTGAGTTGGCCATGGCTCAATCCAAGAGCTTTTCAAAGCCTAAGGAGTTTCTGCTGCAGTGGAGAATATGGCTCCTCTAACTACTGATGGCTACTGTGTGCTAACAATTCACGATAAGTACCTGGCATGCATATTTAGAAGTAGGACTATGTATAGTCTCTATATACCCGCGGTTGAAAGACATTTATGTGTTGGTGACTGCCATCGGGATTAACTCCTCTACTATATATGTTTATCATGAAGGTAACTTTGTTATTGGATGATTTCCCGTTTCATTTTCATGGATATATTATACGGTATCTAAAGTACCCAAACGGTATTAGCGGGTAACCCGCGGGTACCCAATGTTGTGATTCTTAATCCCAAGTCCCATCCCACAATAAATATAACGGGTATTTGGGTACCCGTAACCCTCAAAAAATGGAACGAGTTTGGGTATACCCAAATACCGTTTCCCGTTGCCCACCTCTAGATTTGCCCCCTAATGTCACCTCTACACTATCATAATTTTCCAAATGGGACAAATGCATTTACCCCCAAACTTGCTCCCCCTCCCATTAACCCCCCTTCCCAAACATAGTGTAATACTTACTCATCAACGGTGCTCACAAAAATGAGTGAATTAGTGTTAAAAAATATTTTTTTTATTAAAAAATATTTTATTTTAATGGTAACATTAATCTAATATGATGATATAATATAAGATCAAAACTAATCAATTCATTAACTCTAATCAGTAATTTTTAAAAAAAATTAAATGCAAACTCAAAACAACAAATTATAAACCATAACCCTAATCCTAAATCTTTAAACTCTAAAATCTTCAAATCAAAGTAAATCTTGAATAATTATTATGCAAACTCATGTGTTTTCTTATTTATAATATCACAAATTATAATTGACATAATTTTGACACGAATCGCCTTCTAAGAATGACGATTATGAGGTAAGTGTATTGAAAAGATTTGAGATTTTATCATTATAATATTCTTGAACTAATCATAAAAATTCGAACTATCCTCATACGTCAATGTCAGCTCTTAGCAATCAACCATGTTTTTGCACATTAATATTTGTATTATTAAATATTATTTTTTAATTATGACATTTCTATGTGATTGTTGACCATGAAGTTCAGACAAATTTATGATAACTTTTTTTGTTAGATTATCAATAGGATATCCTTGGAGTTTCTAATTATGCATAATTGTTTTATTTTTGTTAGTATAAAAATAAATTAGTAATTCTTAATCTAATGAACAAGCACTTTTTTTCAAAAAAAATACATTTTTCTTATGAAATATGGAAAATATGCGAACAACCGTCAACTATGATGACTTGATCAAGATCTATTAATTATTACATAATCCCACAAATAATAAGTAGCACAAAAACTACTTTTAAATCATGCATGAATTATTTAGGAGATCCCAATCCAATGAAATATCAAGTAATTAGCACTAATTTGGGTCCGTAAGTTTTTTTTTTAATTCAGTAGAAGGCATGTGTCAGGTGGCTATTGATTTCTATATGCATCTGCTGGGGAAAGTTAACCCGCATGTTGAGCTGGAGTAAGTGGATTTTCAAGGGTTTGCTAAGGCATAAGCTCAATTCACCACAGGTAACCTCTCTCTGTGCTCCTATCATGCCACTCAGGTTAAGGATGTTATGTTTAGTTTTAATGGAGATAAGAGTCCAGGCCCGGATGGATATAATGCCAATTTTTTTCAAGCTTCTTGGGGAGTCATTGGGGCTGAAATTATTAATGCTATCCAGAGTTGTTTTGTGTCTGGGAAGATACCTAGAGAGGTAAATGCTACTATCCTTGCTCTGATTCCTATGGTCCAGAATCCAGATGAGATGAAGTTTTTTAGGCCTATTTCTTGCTGCAACATAGTGTATAAATGTATATCAAAGATTGTGGCAACAGATTTAGTGCTCTGCTTCCCCTAGTAATTAGTAAGAACCAGACTGCATTTGTAAAGGGGAGGGTTATTGGGGAAAATATTCTCCTTGCTCATGACTAGTGCATAAGTACTCTAAGAAGAATATTTCCACTAGGTCAGCTTTGAAGATTGATCTTATAAAAGCGTTTGATTCTATGAATTGGCAGTTTCTTTTTGTTGTGCTTGAAGCCATGGGGGTACCTAGTTAGTTCATTGAATGGATAAAGATGTGTGTCACTAGCCCTATGTTGAGTATTGCGTTTAATTGGGAATTAGTGGGCTACTTTCCTGCAAAGCAAAGCTTGAGGCAGGGAGACCCACTCTCCCTATATTTGTTTGTGTAACTATGGAGGTTTTTTCATGTCTATTGGATCTGGAAGCTAAGAAGGGGTAGGTTCCTTACCACTCAATGTGCAAAAAGATAGGCCTGACTCACTTATGTTTTGCCAATGACCTTTTGGTTTTTTCTGATGGTTCAAACTATGGCATTCAGAGTGTGCAGAGGGTTCTGAGTGTGTTTCACAAGCTCTCTGGTCTCCAGTCAAATCCTAGTAAATGGAAGTTTTCTTTGGAGGGTTAGAGAAGGAGGGGATGGTGGCTCGAGCTAGCAGATATGGTTATCAGTTAGGGGGTTCCCAGTGCGTATCTAGGAGTACTCTAGTGGCTGGGAAGCTCAAAGTTAGCGCTTGCAGACCTCTCATAGACAGAATTACGAGCAGGTGCAGGGGTGGAAGACAAGTCTCTAAACTATGCTGGCAGGGTGGAACTAGTTGGCTCTGTCCTGTATAGTAGGACACAGTATTGGATGAGTGTCTTTATGCTTCCAAAATGATTATTCGTGAGGTTGAAAGAATCTGTAGCAACTTCCTCTGGGCTGTTGGACCTGGGCTCAAGCTTAAAGCGAAAATGGCAGGGAAGTATCTGTCTATTCCGAAGAAAGAAGGTGGTCTTGGACTCAGGGGCGGAGACACCGTGTAAGTAGGGTGTTCCCCGGCACACCCTTGGGTCGGGGCTAGAACATCAAAAAATAAGGGTATTAGTTTATGCTATTGCTAGGATTTGAACATGAAACCCCCTTACTATTAGTTTTGACATCTTCCACTAAACCACAATTACTTTCGTGATACGCTAATAGTTTTATTGCATATATTTAATTTACCGTTTCAAAAATAAGTAAATTAAATTTAAAAACCTCATAATTACATGCTTATTCAAGCAGTAATCAAAACTTTAGCCCTAACAAGCAAGCTTCTCCCAGTCCCACCCTTGACCCTTCATCTTCCTTCGTTCCTCTTTCTCTTTGGCACCCCCTTACCCAAAATCCTGGCTACGCCACTGCTTGGACTGAGGGACCTCACTACCTAGAACTATGCTTGTGTTTTTAGGTAGGTTTGGGCGATAATGATGCAGCATGGTTCACAGTGGGTAGTTGGATTCAGGCACATAAGTTGAAAGGTAGGGATTTCTGTATTGTGAATGTGAATGGTTCTTGGAACTGGAAAAGGTTGTTGCGACTTCGTGATAAGATCCCTAACCTATTTAGCTTGAACAATGGCTTGCTTCATTGGATTAATAATGCTATGCCAAGATACTCTATTAAGTTGGTTTGGGAAGTTGTTAGGCCAAAACAAAATGCAGTAAGATGGTATAAGCTTCTCTGGAAGGGGACTTCGATCCCTAGAAATAAATTTCTTGTATGGCTTATCACCCAAAACAAGATACAAACTAAGGACAAGATGAAATAATGAGGATTTGTCGATCAGACCACTGTTTTCTCTGTGATCAGCCAGATGAGACAAGAGATCACATGTTTTCTGTCTGTCCCTACTATTCCTCTATCCATAAGCTGTTGTTGGGTAAATTTAGTTCTTTCTTGCCGCAAACATGGGAGGAGAATCTTGATTGGGCTATCAGGAAGTCTGGGGCAAATACGCCGTGTGCAATGACAAGACGATTGATTTGGCAGTCAATGGTGAGTCGCACTTGGAGGGAGCGCTGTTGTAGAGATTTTGGTGACAGCAACAGACCCCTAAAGCTCTGGTTTCCATGGTAAAGAGTGAAGTTAGGGTGTTGGTGCAGGACTCACTGGAGCTTGAAAGTTTCTGGCCTCATGATTCTTAGAATTTCTGGTCTCTTACCCGGGATTGTTCCGTTTTTGTTATTCTTTGGTAGTTTTATACTCTTGGGTTTTCTATATAGGAGTTTCCCTTATGTTTGGTTCTTGAAGGTAGTCTGTTTTGCTGGTTTCTTGAATTCCCATGATCCATACCCCTAGCTGCCAAGGGTGTTGCCAGTAACTCTTTTTGATGAAATGAAAGTATACCGATTCATAAAAAAAAAACTAAGAGGCCCGTAAGTTAATGGGCCTTGCTGGCTTCTGTTTTCCACTTTTCCCCGTCCAGCAATGGTCACAACTACATCTATAAATGTGGGCTTAATTGCAAGTTTGGTCACTCGAATTGCTATAAAATTTCATGTTTGCCACTCGAATTGATTTATTCCATTTATAGTCACTCAAATTAGTTGAACAGTCCAAGTTCGGTCACTCTCCGTTAACCTCCGTTAGACTCCGTTAATGACGACCGTTAAGTGATGACGTGGCTAACAGAAAAATCACAGTCAGCATATTTTAACTCTAAAAAATGACGACCCGACCCGCCATGTAATATTTACCCGCAGTCAGCTATTCTTGCCCAACCTGCGAACCAACCCAATTAATTGACTCAAACCCAAACCCGAGACCCAACCCCCCCTGAAAAGTAAATCGAAACAGAGAGGGTAGGGCACTTTCCCTTCCTCCATCGTCCTCTCATCCTCCAGCGTTGCGTCTCTCCAGAAGCGGCCATCGAAAATCGCCAAAGAAGGAGGATGGAGGTCGCCGCGCCGCCGCCCTAAATCCCTTCCCCCAATCTCTTCCTCCCGCGTATGTTCTTCCTCTTGCGTCTCTTCTTCATCGCGCGCTACTGGTTTTTCCTCTATTTCAACCCGCACGCGAAATCTTAAATCGGAGCTCGAATTTCTCCGGCCGTGGTGGTTGACGAAGGAGAAAGAAGAAGCCCCTTCCTCAAAGCTGTAATCCTCTTCTCTCCTGTTTTCCAGGTAAGGCTTCAGTGGTATTTGCTTCTCCTCGCTTTTAAATATGAGTTGTCGCTGTCCTGGGGAATCTTTTGGGGCTGGATGCTTTACCTTTGTTATACTGATGGTGGAGGTCCTTCTTGTTGTTTTTCCAGCTCAGTCTTACACGACAACACCATGGTGGGTCATGTGCGTGCACCAAATGCGCCCCAACCAAAATATGGTGAGTCAACTATCTCCTCACACAGCTAGCCTTTATTGGAGTAAATGACAACAGTTTGTTGTTTTTTGAATTGAAAATTAGGGTTTGTGTGGAATACCAAAACCAGCAGCATTGAATTGGTCATGACATGTCATTTTCATGCTTTTAATACTAGTTGTTGGGTTAAAGAAGTTAGACTGCCTCTGCCCCTTTACTGCTTTGGTCACTTTAATCACTCATTCTCTCTTTCGTTGTTTGGAACAGGTGCTTCTAGTGAAGAGTTTACATTTGAAGTGCACTTATCAGAAGCATTGAAGAAGAAGGGTGGCAAGCATTTTCTGGATGAGAAGTCTACAAACTACTGGGACTATGCAGATATTGATGAGTTATCAACGCTTGATCTGCCTGACATATACAAGGCATGTGGAGGGAAGATTGACAAGCCGAAGTTCTTATGGAGCTCTCCTTCACTTGATGTTGTGTCAGAGATCAGCCAGATAAAGATATACTCGCCATGTCAACAAGTGCAAATGAAGAAGCGAGGGTCATCGAACATATGCCATCTCTTAGGAAGACATTGCTGAGTTCATAGACGGTGATGAGGACGAAGATGGAGCTGCCACCAAGGGTAAAAAGGGTAAAGAAGCTGCTAGTCGTGACTCGGGTGATGATGCAGACTATGAGAAGAAGATGACAATGACTATGAGGCTAGTGAAGAGGAGGAGGACTTTAGCAGAGCTGACAATCTGCAGTTTGAAAGAAGCGTAGCAGCATATGTAGAAGCTGATTTCCACACCGAAGAAGATGAAATTGAGAAGTGCAAGAAGACTATCATAGAAGCAGAAGAGGGTTCATATGTCGACTCAGACAATCGAAGGACAATTTGTAGCTCAGATGAAGATGAGGAAAGTCACCAGGTGGAGGAGTTTCGAGCTGAGAGAGACATGGAGATCCCTACTTTCGCTGTTTCGCAAAGATTTGGCAGTTTCGACGAGTTGAAAGAGGCCATAAAGCAGCATGCCTTTGTGGAAAAGGGTCCTATTTGTTTCAAGAAGAAGGATAAGAGGAAGCTGCAAGCAGTATGTGCTGATCCATGTGATTGGTATATATGGGCCTCCAAGTTGTGGTCAATATGAAGAAGAAGACATTACATGTAGACTTGGGAGTTGACCGGCATTCCGTGTGCGCATGCCATCACGACAATCAGGAAGGAAAAATGTTGATCAAGGACAATGTTGTTGATTGCTACCTGAGGGAAACAACGACTAAGATATACCAGTTCTCCATTTCACCTACTAATGGCAAGGAGTATTGACCAGTTTCTATTTGGGGGATTGTGGAGTCCCTCTAGTAGCAACTCGAAAAAAGGGGCAGACCAAAGAGCAACGAAGAAAGGGACTCGATGAGAGATGAGAAAGGGAATAAGAAATAGAAGAAGGGTGAAAGGGAATCATCAAAGCCGAAAGGAAGGAAGTACGCGTGCATCACATGTGGGGTAGTTGGGTGACACGCTAAAACACAACACCTAACAATGGCCAAGTGTAACCAATGAAAGGGACTGCAGTATAGGCAAGTTTAATTATCAACCCGGGGTCTAGATCTACTGCTTACTCCGTGATTCTCTATTATCTAGCAAACTAAGTCGAGTGATTGTTGTTTAAAAGCAAAAGCAGTAAGAAAGCAGTAAACTGTTCGGTTTTCTAAGGCAGGTAAGAGTCACTCGGGAATGAGTCCCCCTAGCCCCTTGGTTAGGTTCAATTGCAATTCCCTGGGTTGATTTACTGTTGATTAGACTGCGGAAGATCCGACAGTAGCTTGGAATCTCTTAAGCTGACCAAGCCCTCTCAGTCTAACTACCCGGCAGACGACTAGTCTTCACCGGGATAGAAAGCTGAGGCTATGAACACAGAACTCCACTACTGGCGTCAAGAACACCAGTACAAAGCAGTAAACTGGCTAACTCTCGTATAGCCAATCTCCTACTATCGAATGAAGAGGCTCTAACAACCTAATCAGATTCTATCTATCTCAGGTTGAAGCAGAAATTGAGACAAGCTGATCAGACTCAAATCAATTCATGAAACATGCATCATTCGATTAAAATCAAACAATAATATCATCCCAAGTCATTACAATCAAATCCCTAACACAAGGAACTAGGGTTCTTCATACCCAAGTGAGAGAAAGGTTCTACTCCATAGAGAGAGAAAGGAAAACAGAAATCAGAGTAGCCATACTCATAAAGATGAGGAAAATCTGCTCTGGGATGTCAATCTTCACTCCTAGGGACGCAATCTGGGCTTCAATGATGAGAAATCCACTCCAAAATAGCTCCTAGGGTTTGTTCTTCGCTCTTTCTCTCTCTAAAACTCTGTTTTTTCCCAGAAAATCGAATTCCTCTTCCTTGGCTCGAATCTGCCTCCAAAAACCCGACTCTGGGCGAATTACGGGCAGGATTACGGCCGTAATCACTTCCTGCCCGTAATTCACACCAAAACGCACGTTTCACTTAAGCTGCAGGAGGAGGAAATACGCCCGTAATTTCCCAATTACCGCCAGTAATTTGGGAATTACGGTCGTAATTCTTGGGGTCTTGCCCGTAATTTTACCACCGAGAAGAATTGCTGGGGAGAAGGCTCGGCCATTTAATTACGGGCATGCCCTGGCTAATTACGGCCGTAATTTAGCAGGGGCTGCCCGTAATTCTCGCTGTGACTCGCCAATTGACCTCCAAATGACCCGAAACTTGCGCCTTTGCTCCTCTTTACTTGCTAGGACCTGCAATACGAAAAAACAACACAACCTAGCGTAAAATAGGCCAAGGAACAATCAATTCGAGCCAAAATGGACAGGAAACCAGAGTGAAAACACGTGCAAATACGATGCTATCAAATTCCCCCACACTTAACTGTTTGCTTGTCCCCGAGCAAACCAAGTACTACACGAGGTAAGCTCACATATTTCAGTCAACCAACATCGGGGACAAGTCATAAAGGCACAGAACACGTGAATCAAACTGGTTTTCAAACATCAACACATGAACAACTTTATTAGCAACCTGGACAACCACCACAAAGGACATTCAAGTGCAGCAAATCGAGTAAAGGAAAAGTCTCCCTTCTGTTCACTGGCCAACCTAGACTTGATTCAACCACTTACTCAAAACAGTCAACTCATGCATCCAACTCAAGACATCAGAATAGAGACCGAGCAATCTAGGTCCTCGCCGGGGTACAAGAGCATATAGAAAATGGAAATGAATCACTCACTCTCGACCAGTGGGGTCAGGAATTTGATGCGAAAGATGCGCATGCTATTTCTCTCAATCCCTATCATCTCTTCACCATGATGGCAGCCTCTAAATGCTAGAGTTCACATATGGGATGTCATCACCGACTAATCAGGAGGGCTTAGACACAGGTTCAAATGACTGGCTAGGGTCTTGGACATGGGGAAAAGGCCTTTTAGGTGGTGGAAGTATTCATAGCACAAGGTTCCACATTTTCCAAACACACAATCACAGTCAACAACCCGGTATTTTCTTTCTGCTATCCTGCATTACTCAATATCTTAAGAGCACAAGAGCGAAGGAGGCATAAACATCAGCATTTCCAAGCCAGACTGCTAAGAAACACTACTTACTGGGCATTATTCAGATTTTTGGTAGTGGCTCTCTTTTGCTTTCAATTTTTCTTTGTTTTTCTTTTATTTTTCTTTTCATTTCTTAAGAGAGCCACCACTTCTGCACATATTTCAAACATCTGTCCAACCTTTAAGCACTACCTCCAACATTCACATAGACTTTAGCAGAAACAGCAGAGAATATGTAAAAACCACTCTGTGGAACCTTCTAAAAGATGCAACAAGGGTGATTTTTCATTACAGACCAAAAGAAAGGATAACACACGGCTCAAAGGGGCTGACTAAGGGATATGACACATCAGGACAGTCAGTTTTGGGCGTGGGCTAATCCTATGCCCCCATCATCTTAGCTAGTGACAACGTGAATGCTACACATCATGGAAGAGGGATCTATCGCACAAGAAAGAAACGAGCAGGCTCAAATATCACATGGCTACCTATATGCTCTATCTCACATTCTGATACCCTGAACTAGATGCATAAACGACTGTTAAGAACAAGTAATCAGATCAAGTCAGATCAAGTCACAGTTGGCAAGCAAACAGTCGAAAAACTGAACTTCTACATCGTTTTACTGCACTTCTCAGTCCTCATCATAGGTTGTCCTAGTCGCAAACAAGTTGTCATGCATTAATCCGAAAACCAATCAATTCATCCATCAAAACACAGTGCCAATATGATCAAACAGCAGTACTTGGAGCCCTCAAATCGTACGATTCGGACAGCGGACTAGGCTCCAAACACTCATATATACGTTCCAATAAATACAAAGAACCCCCCCACACTTAAATGCGACAGTGTCCTCAATGGAGCGAAGGGAAGGGGAACGATGTTACCGTGAAACAGTGGTCAGGAACGATGACTGGATGGCGGACCAGTCAAAAGCAGAGGACTGGACAAGGACCAGTCCGATGGGCACAGAGCTAGAACCAACAGAACACACACATTGGGTGAAATAAACCATAGTTCCAAGTGAACAATCCACACAAAGGGAACAAGAAATCAAAGCAAACACAATCCGGAGTCTAAATCTGGAAAGATAGACAAAAGCCAAACCCCAACTCGATGGGCTGGTAAAATCAGATCACAGCTCGTCGCCTCCATCGCCAGTGGGAGGCGGGTAGTAGTCTTCATGCCCCGGGGACGCCTCCCAAGGGTAGCTCACCGCAGCAGGATCCATGTTCCAGTAGCTCATCATGTAATGCTGAGCTGAAATGATGCGGCGGCGACCATCGCGCTCACGGTCTAGGCGGGCGTTGATGTGCTCCTGGCCAGCAAGGATCTGCTCATTCTGGCGGGAAAGGGCTGCCATCTGCTCTGCAAGATAGATGGTGGGCTGCGCAGCAGATGGGCCGGCACCGGAAGTGGAGTCGCCCGGTGCAGAGGGGGTGGGCCGAGACCTCGTCCGGCGCGTGGTCCGACGGGCTGCAGCATCACTGGCTTCTGGTGGCTCCTCACCCTCTGGTGCACGAGGAACAGGGCGAGGCAGGCCCCGGATCCAGGTCACGTTCCCTTCGTGCTCCAGTATCAGTTGGCGCCGGAGGGTATCCCTGGAGAATGGCGTCGCCTCCTGGATGAGAGTAAACCTGGAGAGATCGACGTTGTAGTACCGCGCCAGGGCAGTAACCACCGGCCCACACGCCAGGCGTCGATTACACCGTTTATGCTTGGCAACGGTCCGGGCGATGAGAGAGGACAGATGGAGGTTGTCCTCCTCGTGGCTCATGGAGTGTAGGCAATGAAGGGTGCGGAGCTGAAGATGACTGGTGGAGCCCTCGCTGGGGGTGTAAGATTTCCCCAGCAGCTGGTTGATGATGCGCCACTCTGGTCGCAGCTGAGTGGCCGTGGTGTGGCCCGGTGTGAAAACAGCTCCAACATACCCCGGGAGGCAGATCCGCTCGAAGAACTGCTGGTCCCGAAAGATGGGACAGTCAGGCTCCTCGATGGCCAGGTGACAGGGGAACGGTGGAAGTAGCCCCAGTGCCCAACCAAAATCGTCATAGCTCAGAGAGTAGAACTCCCCTCCGAGTCGGAACTGGATGGCGTTGCCGTGCGCTCCCGCATGGGTCCGGAAATGCTCGAAGGTGGAGTAGAATTCCCAGAGGAGCTCCTGGTAAGTCGGCTCAGCAAGGCAGAGGAGGCGGCGCCAAGAGAAGGCGCGAATGGCAGCCTCCATTGCCTCCCGAGCACCCAGCTCCTCGAAGACCCTCCAGTCGAGGTAGTGGTGCTGAACGACTTTGCGGCGTCGGATGTCCCGCAAAGTCGTCCTCTGGTCGGCGTCGAGCAGATTCAAGAACGTGTTCATTTTCCTGGAGCCACAAAACAGCAGAAAGCCAACAACATACATGGAAATTCGTCAATGGTGAGGTCACAATCACCCTCACCCGGGGCCCTCGAATCATAAATTTGGACAGTGGACTAGGCCCCGAGAAAGGAAAAACATTCATAACCAATCAGATCATTCACCATTCACAACCAATTAGAATCAGGCACCATTCACAGAAACTCAAACGCACTTGGAGCCCTCGGATTAGAAACCCGGACAGCAGATTAGGCTCCAAGTAGAACAATCACCACTCATATTACTCGGTAGGCCAGCCGAAAGATAAGCAAACAAAGCAAGCAACCAAGGGGCCTACCGAATTAATTCAAGCATAAACCCATACCCGAAATTCCTCACTAAACCCACAATATCAATCCTCCACAAATGACAAGTAAAAGTATAGAAGCACACCTGGAGGCACAAGAGGATATCGTGAGGAAGGTGAGGGAAGACCGAGAGACCACAAAAATCGCCGGGAAACTCGCCGGGAGGCTCGCCGGAGTTTCGTCGCCGGCGACTTCACCGGAGCAAAACCGACCCAAAACTTTGGGGAATGATGCCCCAAGCACCAGAAACTCGGTGGTGGTCGCGGTTTCTCGATCGGAGGTCCGAGGAGTGAGATCGGGCCGGTGGAACACCGAAGGGTCGCGATTTTCCGGCGACCCAAACCACCACGAAACTCTACCCCACTGGTACAGCCTTGTGGGCGCCGACGAGAGGAGCACGGGGGTGGTCTCGGATTTTGATTTGGACCTCCGACGAGCGAGATATGGCCGGAAAACCACCGGAGAAGAGGTGGTTCGAGTTTTCTGGTGAGAGGGGAGAGAAAGTGGCCAGAAAAAATGAAGGAGAGAGAGAGGGTGTGTCTCGGCCGACCCTTTTAAAACGAGGCGCGGGGGAAATTACGGGCAGGATTACGGCCGTAATTCCCCCGGCCTTGCCCGTAATTTTAAGGCCGAGAGCAAATTGCCCTCTCTGGGCGAATTACGGGCAAGGTAGCAAGAATTACGGCCGTAATTCTTACCCCTTTGCCCGTAATTTCTATGCCGAGGCCTTTTTCAGCTTTTTCCTGTGCTGAGTTAATTACGGGCAGGGGGTAGATAAATTACGGCCGTAATTAGTCCCCCCATGCCCGTAATTTTACTGCCGAGAGCCCTTTTCCTCCAGTTTTTAAGCTGCAAATTCGAACATCCAAACACAAACGTGCCCCGGTTCAAAAATTACACCATCTTAGACCAAAATAGACCATCCGGGGCACGAGGAACATTCCAGACAGACTCCAGACAGACTCAATGACTCGAAAACGACAAAAATTAAAAGGAAAAAGGAGAGAAATACAAACCGTGGTGGGGTTGCCTCCCCACAAGCGCTTCTTTACCGTCTTTTAGCTGGACGCCAGTATGGATGCTCAGGGAAGTGTAGGATCAGGTGCCTTCAAGAGCGGATCCACATCGCTCTTGAGGTACAGCTTCAAATGGTGGCCATGCACGCGACGAATGTGGCCACATGCATTTGCTAGCTCGACTTGGCCATCCGGTAGGATGCAAGCGAGTGAATACTCGGATGGCCAAGGTGGGGGCGGGACCAGCTCATAGTGGTCTCCGGCTTTCTTTCGAGCGGGCTCAGCTGCCTGCAGTTTCGGCCGCCACTCCTCCTTGATCTGTTCTTTGGATGACGGGGTGGTCCGGAGTGGCGGCGAAGGTGTGGGAGGCGGTTCCTGCAAAATAGGCAGCACAGAAGGATACACGACAGACTCGTGCTCCTGGTGAGATACAGCATGCAGAGGTAGCGAAGCAGGTATAGTATCAGCAACAGAAAACGTTATTCGCTCCTCGCCATCTCTCAAAACTAAGGTCCCATCATGCACATCTATGAGAGCCTTGGCGGTGGCCAGGAAAGGCCTTCCCAGTATAAGAGGCACTTATGTGTCCTCACTGATGTCCAGGATAACAAAATCCACAGGATATGTGAATTTGCCAACCTTGACCAGAAGGTCTTCCACTATACCCCTAGGATGCACTACCGATCTGTCAGCTAATTGAAGGGTCATCCTAGTAGCACGGGGTTCACCTAGGCCTAGTTTCATGAACAATTTGTATGGAATAACATTGATACTAGCACCTAAATCCGCCAAGGACTTCTCTACATGCAATTTATCAATAGAGCACGGAATAGTAAAACTACCTGGGTCCTTTTTCTTCTGCGGAAGCTTGTTCTGCAGAATAGCCGAGCACTCCTCGCTGAGCTCCACAGTGGCCAGCTCACTCAGCTTCTGCTTCTTTGAGAGAAGCTCTTTCAGAAACTTCGCATACTTCGGCATTTGCGATAGTGCCTCCAGGAAAGGCACTTGGACATTCAGCTTCTTGAGCATGGCCATGAAGTTCTCGAACTCTGTCTCCAGACTGTCTTTGTGCAACCGAGTAGGGAAAGGGAGTTTAGGGACATACTCCTTCACTACTGGTTGCGGTTTAGGTGCAGGCACCTCAACCTCCTTCTCAACTTCCTGTTCAACCGCTGGAGATGCTGCAACAGGGCTTTCTCTCTCCGGTTCCCGAGCAGGGGGATCAACAGTCATCTTGCCACTCCTGGTCATGATGGCATTCAGCGCTCATTCGGGGTCGGCGGGTGAGGAATGGTCTGCGCTGGTAGAGTACCAGGAGCCCTTTTAGCCACTGACTGGGCCACGCTCCCCAGCTGGGTCTGGATATCCTGCAAAACAGCCTGTGTATTCCTCTGACCAGCTTCCAGAGCCAGGAGTTGACCCGAGGCCTTCTCCATGAACTGCTCAAAGGTGTTGAATTTCTGAGCACTAACACTGGCGAGAGAACCCACCAAGTCCCGCAGTTCAGCCATCTGATCATTCTGCACTAGGGCAGCAGGGGCTGCACCTGGCTGTTGGAATTGCCCCTGTCTGGGCTGATATGGTGGCCTCTGGAAGCCCGGTGGTCCCTGTGGAGCTGGTGGTCTGGGATTTGGCCCAGCCCAGGAGAAGTTAGGATGCTGGCGCCACCCCTCATTGTACGTGTTGCTGTAGGGGTCATTGCGCCTGACATTGTTGATGAAGTTCACCTGCTCCTGGGGTGTGGTCGATTCCTTCATCGCCTGGCATTCTTCCACCATATGATGGGTGCTCTCGCACCACTGGCAGAGCATCGCCTGCTGCTGTCCGGTCCCTGGAATCATCCCGGAACGATCCATAGCTGAGACCAGCTTCGATACTACCTGCACCAAATCAGATGACTGGGTGCCCACAGCATGCACACCCCGGCCTGGTGCTCTCCTCGATCTCCTGGCAGTGCCCCAATCATAACCATTCTCCGCCATCTCTTCAAAGAGTTGATTCTCCTGGCAGTGCCCACCTTGAACGCATCGTTGAAACCATGATTGGGACACCTGAGGAAAAGACTGTTGTACCTCTCCCATGCATCCCGAATGGTCTCATCCTCATCCTGAGAAAAATGTGTAATCTGCTTCTGGAGATCAGCTGTCTTGGATGGAGGATGGTAGCGGGTGAGGAACTTGTCCGCCAGGTTGGCGAACGAGGTGATGGAGCCCGGAGGTCGAGTGTCTAGCCACTCCTTGGCCTGCCCCTCCAGAGTGAATGGGAAGTACCTCAGCTGGATGGCATCTGCCGGTACTCCATTGATCTTGATTCCATCGATGAGCTCGTGGAATCGCCTGAGATGTGATCGAGGGCACTCTCCCTCCTTACCACGGAACACTACTGAACCGCGCAGCATGGTGATCACGGATGTGCTCACCTCAAAGTTGTTGGCTGGGACCTGAGGGTGTTGAATAGGTGACCTCATGTCCGCAGCCCTAGCGGTCCAGTAGGATCCCATGGTCTGCTCCCCGGGGATCACATTGTTGTTCTGCGGATCACCCATCTCGCCTTCTTCTTCTTCTCCGATCTGTAGTTGTGACAGCGCCTTCTCCGCAGCCAGTCGCGCCTTTAGAACCCGCTTGGAGTTCCTGCAGGTTCGTTCAAGCTCCTGGTCAAGTGGTAGTAGATCTCCCGACTGGCTACGGGTCATGCACTACCTGCACACACTCAGAAGAAACAACCCGTGAAGGCACACAGGTGGAAGAAAGAAAATGCAGAAAATAAAAAGCTAGAGTAACAAATTATCACGTTTCTCCAATAACCTAGAGGGTCCCCGGCAACGGCGCCAAAAACTTGACACGCTAAAACACAACACCTAACAATGGCCAAGTGTAACCAATGAAAGGGACTGCAGTATAGGCAAGTTTAATTATCAACCCGGGGTCTAGATCTACTGCTTACTCCGTGATTCTCTATTATCTAGCAACTAAGTCGAGTGATTGTTGTTTAAAAGCAAAAGCAGTAAGAAAGCAGTAAACTGTTCGGTTTTCTAAGGCAGGTAAGAGTCACTCGGGAATGAGTCCCCCTAGCCCCTTGGTTAGGTTCAATTGCAATTCCCTGGGTTGATTTACTGTTGATTAGACTGCGGAAGATCCGACAGTAGCTTGGAATCTCTTAAGCTGACCAAGCCCTCTCAGTCTAACTACCCGGCAGACGACTAGTCTTCACCGGGATAGAAAGCTGAGGCTATGAACACAGAACTCCACTACTGGCGTCAAGAACACCAGTACAAAGCAGTAAACTGGCTAACTCTCGTATAGCCAATCTCCTACTATCGAATGAAGAGGCTCTAACAACCTAATCAGATTCTATCTATCTCAGGTTGAAGCAGAAATTGAGACAAGCTGATCAGACTCAAATCAATTCATGAAACATGCATCATTCGATTAAAATCAAACAATAATATCATCCCAAGTCATTACAATCAAATCCCTAACACAAGGAACTAGGGTTCTTCATACCCAAGTGAGAGAAAGGTTCTACTCCATAGAGAGAGAAAGGAAAACAGAAATCAGAGTAGCCATACTCATAAAGATGAGGAAAATCTGCTCTGGGATGTCAATCTTCACTCCTAGGGACGCAATCTGGGCTTCAATGATGAGAAATCCACTCCAAAATAGCTCCTAGGGTTTGTTCTTCGCTCTTTCTCTCTCTAAAACTCTGTTTTTCCCAGAAAATCGAATTCCTCTTCCTTGGCTCGAATCTGCCTCCAAAAACCCGACTCTGGGCGAATTACGGGCAGGATTACGGCCGTAATCACTTCCTGCCCGTAATTCACACCAAAACGCACGTTTCACTTAAGCTGCAGGAGGAGGAAATACGCCCGTAATTTCCCAATTACCGCCAGTAATTTGGGAATTACGGTCGTAATTCTTGGGGTCTTGCCCGTAATTTTACCACCGAGAAGAATTGCTGGGGAGAAGGCTCGGCCATTTAATTACGGGCATGCCCTGGCTAATTACGGCCGTAATTTAGCAGGGGCTGCCCGTAATTCTCGCTGTGACTCGCCAATTGACCTCCAAATGACCCGAAACTTGCGCCTTTGCTCCTCTTTACTTGCTAGGACCTGCAATACGACAAAAAAACACAACCTAGCGTAAAATAGGCCAAGGAACAATCAATTCGAGCCAAAATGGACAGGAAACCAGAGTGAAAACACGTGCAAATACGATGCTATCAATTACGATCGTAATTCTTGGAGGCCTTGCCCGTAATTTTAGCACCGAGAGGAATATCTGGGGAGAAGGCTCGGTAATTGATTTACGGGCATGCCCTGACCAATTACGGTCGTAATTTGGCAGGGGCTGCCTGTAATTCCCTCTGTGATTCGCCATCTGACCTCCAAATGACCCGAAACTTGCGCCTATGCACCTCCTTACTTGCTAGGACCTGAAATACGACAAAACAACACAACCTAGCGTAAAATAGGCCAAGGAACAACCAATTCGAGCCAAAATGGACAGGAAACCCGAGTGAAAACACGTGCAAATACGATGCTATCACCAGGTCCGGGCTAGAGCGGGAGGTGGCTGAGTTAGTGCAGACATTGAAGCAGCCCAACAGTCTTATTCCGGGTAGAGGTTTGGCCGCACCTCCAGTAGCTCAATGTCAGTGGTGTGAGAGCTCAAACCATCTGGTGGAAGACTGCCAGGCTATGCGGGAGTCTTCTACACCCCAAGAGCAGTTGGACTTCATCGCCAATGCTCGGCGCCTTGACCCATACAGTAATACATACAATGAGGGGTGGCACCAGCATCCCAACTTCTCTTGGAACAGCAACACCACTAAACCACCTGGTTTCCCAGCACCAGCTGGTAGTTTTCAGCAGAGGCAGCCCTTCCAGACAAGACAGGGGCTAGTTCCACAGCAGCAGCCTTACCAGCCTAGGCAGGGGCAACCATTCCAGCAGCCGCAACGCCAATATGTCGAGCCAGCAGCAGCTCCAGCTCCAGATAATCAGATGACCGAGGTGAAGAACATTTTAGCGGCATTCATGACTACCAGTCAGGCCAATTTTGCCAGGATCGACCAGAACATCGCCTCATTGGAGGCAGGTCAGAGGAACGAAGGTGCCATATTGCAGGACCTCCAGCATCATATTGGAGGAATAGCCCGCCAGAATAACACCATGGTACCGGGAACTCTGCCTGCTACCACAATCCCTAATCCTCGCGAGCCTCACCTGCAGCTGGATGCCATCTTTACCAGGAGTGGCAAGCCAACATTGGTTGTACCTGCCCCAGCCAGGCAGGAGGAACCACTACCTGCTTCAGCACTTCCAGCCGACGGTGCAGAAGTGAGGGTGGAGAAGGAAGCCCTTGCTCCCAAGACACAACCAGTGGTTAAGGAGCATGTACCCCAGCTTTCCTTCCCCACTCGCCTACACAAAGACAAGCTGGAGACTGAGTTTGTTAAGTTCATGGCAATGTTGAAGCAGGTCAACATCAGCATTCCGTTCGCGGAGGCACTGTCGAAGATGCCCAAGTACGCTAAGTTCATGAAGGATCTCCTCACCAACAAGAAGAAACTTGGGGATCTCTCGAGAATGCTGTTGAGCGAGGAGTGTTCTGCTATCCTGCAGAACAAGCTGCCCGAGAAGCGTAAAGACCCAGGGAGTTTTACTATCCCTCTTGTTATTGGCAGCATGCATGTAGGCAAGTCCTTGGCGGACCTAGGCACTAGCATTAATGTCATGCCCTATCATTTGTTTAAAAAGCTAGACTTAGGTGAACCTAGCCCTACTAGGATGAGCATTCAGTTAGATGATCGCTCTATTGTGCATCCTAGGGGTATCATAGAGGATTTGCTTGTTAAAGTAGGTGCATTCACATATCCTGTTGACTTTGTTATTCTGAATATAAATGAGGATGTGGATGTGCCTTTGATTTTGGGAAGACCATTTCTCGCCACCGCCAAGGCACTTATTAATGTGCATAGTGGTAAACTGATCTTGCGTGCTTGGTTTCATCAAATCAAGCTTGGAGATCATCATAGGAGTGAAAATCATCATCCCAGAGCAGATTCTTCCCATTGTTATGAGTATGACTGCTTTGTATCCTGTTTTCCCCTCTCTCTCTATGGAGTAGAACTTTCTCTCACTTGGGTATGAAGAACCCTAGTTCCATGTGTTAGGGATCTTGATTGTAATGACTTGGGATTGTTATACTGCTTGATTATAATCGAATGATGCATGATTCATTGAATTAATTGAAGTCTGATCAGCTTTTCTTGATTTCTGCTGCAACCTGAGATAGATAGAATCTGATTAGGTTGTTAGAGCTACATCATTCGGTAGTAGTGGATTGGCTATACGAGAGTTAGCCTATCTACTGCTTTGTACTGGATTCCAATTCCAGTAGTGGAGTTCTGTGTTCATAGCCTCAGCTTTCTATTCCGGTGAAGACTAGTCGTCTGCCGGGTAGTTTGACTGAGAGGGTTTGGTCAGCTTAAGAGATTCCAAGCTACTGTGGGATCTTCCGCAGTTTAGTCAACAGTAAAACAACCCAGGGTAATTACAATTGAGACCTAACTAAGGAGCTAGGGGGACTCATTCCCGAGTGACTCTTCCTTTGCTTCAATTTCCTACTTTCTTATTGCTTTTAGTTAAAACAACAATCACTCGACTTAGTTTGCTAGATAATAGATAATCACGGAGTAGGCAGTAGATCTAGACCCCGGGTTGACATTAGAACTTGCTACTTTACTGCATTCCCGGACTGCGATTACACTTGGTCGCAGTTTGGTGTTGTGTTTTAGCGTGTCAAGTTTTTGGCGCCGTTGCCGGGGAGCCTCTAGGTTATTGGGGAAACGTGAAAATTTGTTACTCTAGCTTTTTCTTTACTGCATTGTTCTCTCTTCCACCTGTGTGCCTTCACGGGTTGCTTTTGCTGGTTGTGTGCAGGTAGTGCATGACCCGTAGCCAGTCTGGAGAACTACTACCATTAGACCAGGAGCTTGAACGAACTTGTAGGAACTTCAAGCGGGCTCTAAAGGCGCCACTGGCTGCGGAGGAGGCGCTAGCACAACTACAGATCACTGACGAAGAGGAGATGGCTGACCCACAGGACCATGATGTGGTCATTCCTGAGGAGCAGACCATGGGATCCTACTGGACCGCCAGAGCCGCGGACATGAGGTCACCTACTGGAGGTCACCATTGAGGGAACCGCACGGCGCGGAAGGTGCTACAGTCGGCCTTCTATTGGCCCTCGCTCTTCAAGGATGCAGACACCTTCGCACGACAGTGCGACCGCTGCCAAAGGTCAGGTAACATTTCTTCCCGGGATGAGATGCCCCAACATATCTCTGTTATTTGTGAAATTTTTGATGTTTGGGGTATCGATTTCATGGGCCCATTCCCTCCATCTTTTGGCAATCTGTACATATTGGTTGCAGTGGACTACGTCTCGAGGTGGGCAGAAGCTCAAGCCATGCCCACGAATGATGCAAGACGGGTCTGCTCATTTCTGAAGCAGCTGTTCTCCCGGTTCGTGACACCTCGCGCAATCATTAGTGATATAGGAACCCATTTTCAAGGGCAATTCACTAAAATCCTCTCTCGCTATGGCGTTAAGCATCAGGTGTCGTTGGCCTACCATCCCCAGTCAAATGAGCAGGCCGAGCTGACGAACCGGGAGCTAAAACGAATAATTGAAAAGACGGTGGATCAGTCTCACAAGGATTGGTCCACCAAGCTCGATGATACTCTTTGGTCGTATAGGACGGCCTATAAAAATCCGATTGGCAATTTTCCCTATAGGCTTGTCTATGGGAAGGCGTGCCATTTGCCGGTAGAGCTAGAGCCAAGGCCTTCTGGGCCATTAAGCTGCTAAACCTGGATTTGAGTGTTGCAGGTACAGAACGTAAGTTGCAGCTGCTGGATTTGGAGGAGTGGCGTTACCACGCTTACGAGAACACCCTGCTCTATAAGGAGCGCACCAAGCTTCTCCACGACGCTCGACTGAGGGGCCCGAAAGAGTTTCAGGTAGGTGATCGTGTTCTACTCTTTAATGCACGCCTGAAACTCTTTCCGGGCAAGCTCCGTTCGAGGTGGTCGGGACCCTTCACGGTCACCCAAGTTTTCCCGCACGGTGCGGTGAAGATCAGCAACGCTCAAACCGAGCCATTCAAGGTGAATGGCCACCTCCTAAAGTTGTATTTGGGAGGTGCTGTCGAGCACGCAGAGCTGCTGATCAAGCTCGAGGACCCTTAGTTCCTCTACTGGCGTCCAGCTAAAAGACGGTAAAGAAGCGCTTGTGGGGAGGCAACCCCACCGAGGTTTGCATTTTCTTACCTTTTTCCTTTTGATTTTTTTATTTTTTTTAGTCTTGAGGTGTTGTCGCAGAGTCGAATGTCGTTTTTGAGGGAAAACAGGTTGAATTTGGGGCTCCCTGAAACTCACATGGCCGTGTGGTTTTGAGTCCCTGGCCGTGTGAAGGCTCGGCATAATCCACACGGCCAAATGTGCAATTCACACGGCCGTGTGGATTACCTCGGCCAAGCGGTGTGGCCGACACGGGCAACTCTGATGCTCACACGGCCGTTTGGTTTTGACCCCTTGGCCGTGTGAGCTCTCGGCATTTTCCACACGGCCAGTTGTGCATTTCACACGGCCGTGTGGATTTCCTCGGCCTGGCCGTGTCGGCCAACACGGGCACACCCTGGACCTCACACGGCCGTGTGAGCTTGCCCGTGTGGCCGAGCCACGGGCTATAATTTCGGCCGACACGGCCGAGTGGTCAGAAAATCCACTTTCACTCGCCGGAATCCTCTCCCCCTTTCCGGAAAACCGCGACTTTTCACCCTCCTTGGCGATTTTAGACCATTTTTTGTCGGTTTTTCACAAATCCAACACCACACCCACCCTTCCCTCACCATTATCGGCCTATCCCTCGTTTTTTAGGTGATTTGGATCGATTTTGAGTCGCCGGAGGCGATTTCCGGCGAGACTCCGGCGAGGCTCTGACGAGCACTTCCGGGCACTTTTTCGGCTTTTCGTCGCTTCCATCACCTTCCCCTCATGATCCCCTACACCTCTACTTGAGTCTCCAGGTTTGATTTTGCCCTTAACTATGTTAATTATGGAGAATTGGGTGTTAGGGTGCATGTTTAGAGAACCTCGTTGAATCTTGTGAATTTTGTGCAATTGATTAAGGGGAATGCTTGGATTATGTATGAATTGTGTTGGGCAATGTCCCCCTTGCTTGTTTGAGCCCTTGTGTGCAAGAATTTTGCCAATTTCATGCTTAACTTAATAGTGCACACAAGGTGTTCGATGAAATGCATGTTTTTCATACCATGTTGTGGGCACCGGTTGGGGCCCTTAATGCTGTGCTTTGAGGGTGTATTTGCTATGGATGTGAACTTTAAGTTGCCTACTTTCTCGTGAATGTGTACCCCCCATTCAGATTATGCTTGATTTATCGAGTTGTTGACCCCCGAACCATGGATGAAACCATGGTTAGGCTGTTGTCTGTTCTTAAGTGTGGGGGTGTAATTAATCCTTTCTTTGGCTCTTTTGGTTCCACTTTGGGTTGTTCTTTTGCAGTACCATGAAGAAACCCGACCCTAAGCACCCGTTCATTCGGGATTTGAAGCGGGGCCCCTACCAGGATCGGTTCAAGCACGTCCTGGCCTGCTCGTCTGGGCAGCACCACTGCTGGTCCAGGCGAGAGTTTGAGCAGTTGCACTGCTACGAGCACTTCGCCGCCATCGTCACCAACCGCTCGTGGCGTCGTCTGCTCTCCATCCGCGAGAAGGTCTACCACGAGCCCGTGCTGGAGTTCTACATGACCTTCAAGCACGCATCCACAGAGAGTTGGACAGACAGTAACGCCGTCAAGTTCCGGCTCGGCGGTGTACCACGGTCTATGAGCTACCACGAGCTGGCCACTGCTCTCAACCTCGGCCTGGCCGATAGTGAGGACTACGTCACCGAGGTCAACGATCCGGTGGGCGTGAATTTCAGGACGCTGTAAACCCGCCTCGCTCAGCCAGGCCAGCAGCGTCCCTTCACTGCAGGGAAGACGAAGGCTAGCACCCTGCAGCTCGACAACATCCTCCTCCACCACCTGGTGGCAAAGTCCTACACCCCAGCCTCAGATAGCGCCAGCGCCATCACCAAGCGGGCCCTATACTTCATACAGTCTATCCGCCAGGCCGACCATCCTCTCCACTTGGGTTCTGTGGTGGCTAGAACCTTTGAGAAGAGTGCTTCCGAGTTGAAAAGCCTGCACTGCACTCCCCTCATCACACGCCTGGTCACCTACTTCGGGCTTTCACTGCAGGGGTGCACAGAGTAGGGGAGCACCAGTGTCTTCGGCAGAGAGACGATTAGTCGCATGCACCTGGTGCGTGAGAATCGCGACATCCTGTGGATCGAAGGGTTTCCGGAACCTCAGATCCCAGAGGAGGACCAGCCAGAGGACCAGCCAAAGGACCAGGAGGAGGAGGCTGCTGATCATGTGGAGCCCGAGGAGGTGGATGATGCTGCTGCCCCCCACCCCACCACCTTCGAGTACGGGGGTGGCAACTCCACTTTCCCCGGGCAGGACTACTTCACTCACCAATTCGAGCAGCTGCGTATCCAGAACCAGCAGATCCTTGACCAGCACCTCCTGTTCCAGCAGCAGTATGCGGCTCACCAGGCCGAGTACCAGAACCAGATGGCTGCTTATGATGAGCGCCTAGACATGCTGGCGACCCAGCAGGGGGTGACACTGGCTCATATCGAGCGAGAGAAGGCTCGATCTAGGCGCATGCAGGAGGTCCATCAGCACCTGCTCCAGCTGCTACCGGGCGAGCAGCCAGTCTTGAGGACTCCCTGGGAGGACTCTCCACTTCCACCTCCCCCAGCTGATGGTGATGATGGTGATGACGCTTTCATGGACGACATCGACCTGGATAACCTTGGCGACGAGTAGGCTGTACTCGTTGCCCCTCTGAGTGTGTTTTCATTTTCGACTTTTGTGTGTTTGCTCCATGTGTGCGGAGCTTGAACTTAGTTTGTCGTTTGTTTTTGCTTTTCTTTTTTTCTTTTGTGGATTGTTTATTTTGTGGTCGTCTGTGCTACTGATCCCTAACGCACAGTGTGCTAGTGTGTTCTTGATGTTCGATTCGTGCAGAACTGTCCATCTTCCCGTTTGTTTCTCGCTGACTGGTCCACTTCCAGTCCCCCGGCAGTATTTCAATCCGGAAACATCGTTCCCCTTATCTCTCCCTCTACTCCATTGAGGGCAATGTCGTGCTTAAGTGTGGCGGGGTGCTTTGTATCGGTTGGAATCTATATATATGTGCTTGGAGCCTAGTCTGCTGTCTAAATCTTACAATTTGAGGGCTCCAAGTACTGCTGTTTGATCATATTGGCACTGTGTTGTGATTGATGAATTGAATAGTTTTCATATTGATGCATGACAGCTTGATTGTGACTAGGACAACCTATAATGATGACTGAGACGTGCAGTAGAGTTGTGTAGGGGTTCAATTTTTCAACTGTTTGCTTACCAACTGTGACTTGGATTGATAACTTGTTCTTGACAGTCGTTTATGCATCTAGTTCAGGGAATCAGAATGAGAGATAGAGCATATGGGTAGCCATGTGAGATTTGAGCCTGCTCGTTTCTTTCTTGTGCGATAGATCCCTCTTCCATGATGTGTAGCATTCACGTTGTCACTAGCTAAGATGATGGGGGCATAGGATTAGCCCACGACCAAATTGACTGTCTTGATGTGTCATATCCCTTAGTCAGCCCCTTTGAGCCGTGTGTTATCCTTTCTTTCGGTCTACAATGAAAAATCACCCTTTTGCATCTTTTAGAAGGTTCCACAGAGTGGTCTTTACATGTTTTCTGATGTTTCTGCTAAATTTAATGTGAGGGTTGGAGGTAGTGCTTAAAAGTTGGGCATGTGTTTGAAATATGTGCAGAAGTGGTGGTTCTCTTAAGTAATGAAAAGAAAATGAAAGAAAAACAAGAAAAAATGAAAGCAAAAGAGAGCCACTACCAAAAATCTGAATAGTACCCAGTAAGTAGTGTTTCCTAGCAGTCTGGCTTGGAAATGCTGACATTTATATAACCTCCTTCACTCTTGTGCTTTTGAGAATTTGAGTAATGCACAATGGCAGGAAGGAAATACTGGTTTGTTTGACTGTGATTGTGTGGGTTTGGAAATGTGGAACCTTGTGCTATGAATACTTCCACCACCTAAAAGGCCTTTTCCCCATGTCCAAGACCCTAGCCAGTCATTTGAACCTGTGTCTAAGACCTCCGGATTAGTTAGTGGTGACACCCCATATGTGAACTCTAGCATTTAGAGGCTGCCGTCATAGTGACGAGATGTTAGGGATTGAGAGAATAAGCATGCGCATTTTTCGCATCAAATTGTCCTGACCCCACTGGTCGAGAATGAGGGATTCATTTTCTCATATTCTCTATACTCTTGTACCCCGGTGAGGACCTAGATTGCTCGATCTCTATTCTGATATCTTGAGTTTTGTGCATGAGGTGATTGTCTTGAGTAAGTGGTTGAGTCAAGTCTAGGTTGGTTGGTGAACAGAAGGGAGACTCTTCCTTTACTCGATTTTGCTGCACTTGAATGTCCTTTGTGGTGGTTTTCCAAGTTGCTATTGAAGTTGTTCATGTGTTGATGTTGAAAACCAGTACTATTCCCGTGTTCTGTGCCTATATGATTTGTCCACAATGTTGGTATGATTAAAATTGTGAGCTTACCTTGTGTCTGACTTGATTTGCTTGGGGACAAGCAAACGGTTAAGTGTGGGGGAGTTTGATAGACCGTTAATTGCACATGTTTTTACCCCTATCCTTACACCGTTTGAGATGTTAATTCTCGTGTTTTAGGCCGATTTCACGCTAGGTTGTGCTTGTTTGTGATATTTCAGGTCCTAGTACGTGAATGGAGGCTTGGGAGCGAGTTTGGGGGCGATTGGACGAAGATCGGACGCGTGGCGAGGCGCTGAGGAAGCCACACGTGCATTCCTGGAAACCACACGGCCGTGCAAGTCACCCTTATGGCCGTGTGGTTTGTGCCGAGAGCCCACACGGGCATGGTGGAAATTCCACACGGCTGTGTAACCCTGGCCGTGTGGGAAGCCTGAAGTTCGATTAATTGAGACTCAGCGTTTTGGAAGCCACACGGGAAAATGGGTAAGCCACACGGCCGTGTGGCCTGCCCGTGTGAGTCTGGAAATCTTTGTTTTTACCCAATTCCGAGCCACAAGTGAGGGAATCAACTTTTTGGAGCAAAAACAGAGCCCTAGAGAGAGAAAGTGCGAAGAACTCATCCTAAGAGTGGTTTTGGAGCTGGGTTTCATCAAATCAAGCTTGGAGATCATCATACGAGTGAAAATCATCATCCCAGAGCAGATTCTTCCCATTGTTATGAGTATGACTGCTTTGTATCCTGTTTTCCCCTCTCTCTCTCTA
Organism: Linum tenue; assembly: GCA_946122785.1. Lineage (NCBI taxonomy): Eukaryota > Viridiplantae > Streptophyta > Magnoliopsida > Malpighiales > Linaceae > Linum > Linum tenue. The sequence continues at coordinate 69,525,622 of CAMGYJ010000008.1, read as the reverse complement.
TGGAGTAGAACTTTCTCTTACTTGGGTATGAAGAACCCTAGTTCCATGTGTTAGGGATCTTGATTGTAATGACTTGGGATTGTTATACTGCTTGATTATAATCGAATGATGCATGATTCATTGAATTAATTGAAGTCTGATCAGCTTTTCTTGATTTCTACTGCAACCTGAGATAGATAGAATCTGATTAGGTTGTTAGAGCTACATCATTCGGTAGTAGTGGATTGGCTATACGAGAGTTAGCCTATCTACTACTTTGTACTGGAATCCAATTCCAGTAGTGGAGTTCTGTGTTCATAGCCTCAGCTTTCTATTCTGGTGAAGACTAGTCGTCTGCCGGGTAGTTTGACTGAGAGGGCTTGGTCAGCTTAAGAGATTCCAAGCTACTATCGGATCTTCCACAGTTTAATCAACAGTTAACCAACCCAGGGTAATTACAATTGAGACCTAACTAAGGAGCTAGGGGGACTCATTCCCGAGTGACTCTTCCTTTGCTTTAGAAAACCGAACCATTTCCTGCTTTCTTACTGCTTTTAGTTAAAACAACAATCACTCGACTTAGTTTGCTAGATAATAGATAATCACATAGTAGGCAGTAGATCTAGACCCCGGGTTGACATTAGAACTTGCTACTTTACTGCATTCCCGGACTGCGATTACACTTGGTCGCAGTTTGGTGTTGTGTTTTAACGTGTCAACGGTTTGCCTACGCGAGGATGTGTTTTTAAGGGCACGGATAGAGCTTCCGACCCCCCTTAATTTCATTGACCTCCACACGAAGTGAGGAAAAGGAGTTAAAAGAAGTACTCTGGCAAGCGCCAGATGCTCGAATAATAAGGGTCGACCGTGCAAAAGACTGCAGTTGGAACCCCCGCTAAGTGAATTAAAAAAAAAAACAAGAGAAATGTAAATGAAAGTGCAAAAAAGGGGTTCCAACGGTGAAATGAAGTGAAAGAGCACCCCGGTACAACGAGTCCTTGGTTGTGAATGGTGTGAGTCCCTTTATCCATGAACTGATTTTCTTACTTCTACTTCTTCTCATGATCCTGGCTTGAGTCTAGTACTCGCATTGAGAGGGATAGGGGACGTCTTAGAAGACCAGTTGACCTCGCAAGCTGCTTTATGATCTAGGAAATCCTCAACCGATGATCGGGGTTGTTTGTTGCTATAGAGGTCTGGAGAGGTGCATTGGTTTGAGTTAGGTTTGCTTGGGGACAAGCAAACGGTTAAGTGTGGGGGAATTTGATAGACCATTGATTGCACATGTTTTTACCCCTATTCTTGAGCCGTTTGAGATGTTGATTCTCGTGTTTTAAGCCGATTTCACGCTAGTTTGTCGTTTATGTCATATTTCAGGGCTTAGCGTTGGCATCGAGGCGAAGAAACGAGTTTCGGGTCAAAAGGAGCACGTTTGGGTTGAAGCGTGCTGGAGGAGCAAAATACCCGGCCATGAGCAGAAATACCCGGCCGGGTATTATTTGGAGCAGACCAGGGAATTCATGTTTCGGGCGTTTGAGAAGCAGAAGCGGGCCCGGGCAGTAATCATAAATCCCCGGTCGAGTATTTTTGGCCCAGGCCGGGGATTAACCCCTGTTCCTCGACGGTGCATTTTGAAGATACCCGGTCTCCACCCAAAATACCCGACCGGGTATTTAGACTGGGGATCGAGGCAGACAGCTTCTTAAGGGAAAAGAAGGGCAAAAGTGAAGGGCTCCGAGTTTTAGAAAGAAAAAGTGATACCTAGAGAGAGAAAGTGACGAACCTGATTCTGCAAGTGTCCTTAATCGATCTCCATCACCATTGGAGCCCGGCTTGAGCTTGGAGAAGAGCTGATTGAATGCCAGAAGCAGATTCTCATCCTTCACAGTATGGTTTACGCATCTGCGCTAGATTTCCGATCTTTCTCTATGGAGTAACTTTCTTATTCACCTGGGTATGAAGAACCCTAGATTTGTATGTTAGGTCTGATTATGTTCAATTGAGGTTTGATTTGTTGAATGGCATGAATCCTGATCAAATTCCTGTTGTTTCTACTTTAACCTAGAAAGAGAATATCTGCCTAGGTTGATAGAGCACCCTTGATTGAAGGTAGTGAATTGGCGACTTTAGTCGAGGAGTCAATTCACTATTCTGTACCGAATTTACTTCAGTAGTGGAGGTTTGGTTCGTTAGGGCCTCAATCTGTTTACTCCGGTGGAGGTTAGTCGCCCGTTGGGGACTCAGATTAAGAGGGCCTGGAGACCTCTAGTCGAGACTGCAGACTGTTTGAGAACCTCCCGCAGTATAACTATCATTGAACTTGAACTTGGTAAAGTAAAATCTGGCTTGACTGCAGTCTATGGGGAACCATATCCGGGTGGCCTCTCTCGACTTGAAAAGAACCTTATAACTGCTTTGCTTGTCTGCTTGTTTGGACCTTCACTAAAGTTTCACTGCTAAATAATAAGAACTCATGGAGTAGTCATCACACTTAGGACCCGGGTTGACATTAAACCCCAAACCCATTATACTACGCTTTAGGAGGTGGTTACACTTGGCCATTTTCTAGAGTGACGGTAGGAGCGAGTCACCCTCTTCCCAAGACAATGATTTTACTATTGAGATAAACATTGTATTTAGTTTTGTTTGGACCCCACTAAATTATATCTCTCGCTACGCCAATGCCCACTAGAATTACTTTATTCCACCCGTAGTCACTTAAATTAGGTTAAGAGTTCAAGTTTGGTCACTGGCCGTTAGTCTCCTTTAACTTTTGTTGATGTGGCGGTCAACTCTTATAGTTGACCGTTAAATGAGTGACGTAGCAATTAAAAATAATAAAATTTAATTTTAAATAATTTCCATCTCATTATTTCAATAAATTAAAAAATTAAAAAAAAATGTCGAGATTGAGCGGAAGAAGTGGAAGAGGGTGCTCCAGATTAAGCGGCTGAAGTGGAAGTTCAGAGGGAACGAGCGAATCGAGATGGACGGGGTTCCGATTCAGATCTCGTGGGATGTCTACAATTGGTTGTTCCAGGATGGCAGGAGTAGCGGGCAAGCCGTATTCATGTTCAGGTTTGAGAGCGAGGAAGACGAGTACGATCTCGAAGATGAAAGGAGTGGAGTGGCAACACCGACGGAGAAGTAGGGATGACAATTTCAACCTAACCCGTTTTACTCGACTTGTTTGGCCTGTTTTGGAGCGGGTCGGACCCGGGTACCAAGAAACCCGCCCGGACATGCCCCATTCTCATTACTACGGAGAAGGGCGGCGCCGTCGTGTTGTGGTAGCCGCAGGGTAGTAGTAGTATTTCATCATCGTCGTGGGGCGGGTTCGGGATGATGAACGGGATAGAGTGGAGGAAGATGAAGAAGAGCTTGATGATGAGGACGAGGGCTGCGAGGAGCTCGTCGTGGGCGTCGATTTCGATGTCGTCGGCGTCGTCGATGGGTCGGTGATGGAGTGGGCCAGCGTGGAAGAGAGTGAGTTGGGCTGTGGGCCTCAAGGCTTCTCTTTGCTGGTAAACGCCTAGAAAAAGTAACGAAGGCGATTTGCGAAGTTTTTTTTTATTTTTTAATTTATTGTAATAATGAGGTGAAAATTATTAAAAATTAAATTTTATTATTATTTTTAATTTCCACGTCACTCATTTAACGGTCAACTATAAGAGTTGACTGCCACATCAGCAAAAGTTAACGGAGACTAACGGTCAGTGACCAAACTTGAACTGTTAACCTAATTTAAGTGACTACGGGTGGAATAAAGTAATTCTAGTGGCTAACGTGAACTTTACTAGTAATTCAAGTAACCAACTTTGCAATTTAGCCAAAATAATATGTTTGAAATTGATGAGACAGATGATATTCGTCCAAAATAGAATTAACCACGAGTAACAGGTAAGGATCCTTGGAAAATTGTCAGTTTAGAGTAGAGTTTGTTTGACAAAGATGAAAGAAAATTTATTGGAGGATTATGTACCTCAATTTGTCTAAAAAGTATTCACTATAATCTAAACTAAACATTAAGAGTTATTAACTAAGACTTAGACATGAGGTACAAATATGAACTCATGGATTGTTTCTCTTGGTTGGGAAACCTCAATAACAATTTTGGACAAAATTACAAGTTGGTTGGATCTGATGGTGAAGGTAACGATGTTGTTGAGAAGAAAATTAAGCGGCTATTCATTGTGGAAATAGATGTTTCGATGATCAAGATAAAGAGAAAATCTCGAACACATGAGGTATGTTTTCAATTTGAGTTCTATTTGCATTGAAATGATGTTTGAAATTTGCAAGTTGGTGGAGATGATGATGTTGGTAGGGCGGAGCAATTGCATCGAAGTTAAAAAGAACGGAGTTTAATTCTCCTACATGAGGTATGTTTTCAATTTTTACTTTCGATAAAGACTTTCGTTGATTAATCAGGAAGATTGTCAGAAAAATCTGTGTTGTATACTGTTTTTTTTAATACTTTTTTAGTAATTCTATTTTTATTTATACTATTAATGAAATTCATCCGGCCAACGAATTCATATTTATCATGTAGGAGAAACAACAGAAGCCGTAAAATTGCATACAATGAGTTGAAACAGTTTGTACATGTTGTATTTTGTATACTGAAATGAATTTGTGCATGTTGTATTTTTTTAGTAATAGACATAGCCACAGCTTTTATTTTACAAGTCATGGTCATGCTTTTACGAGTGGAAACAATTTGTGCATGTTGTATTTCGTATACTTTTTTTTTTTTTTGACAAAAGATAGATATATATTTATATTGAATCAGACCAAGAAAAGTTACACCCTGGAAAACAGCCAGGTCTGATAATCAAAGACAGGACTCATAGCCGGGGACAAAGAAAGGGCCTTTCTAGCCACCGAATGGGCTACCCTATTGCTACCCCGACCTACAAATCGAACCAAAAACTCCGACTGGGCCCTAAAATAATGCACAACTTCAGCAAGAACCGCTCCAGCCTGAGTGTCTCTAGCATCTCTCTGATTGACCTTATCAATGATCACCTTGGCATCACCTTCAAAGACAACGTTTGTAAATCCAAGCTCTAGACACCAGAAAATCGCTGCACGAAGCACCAGTAACTCCACCACCATGGGGCTATCGATCACTGGAATGTGGACCCCTTTAATCAACAGGATCTCACGAGAGGGAGTCAAAATAACAATCCCACCAGCTGAATGAGACCCTCTCTTCGTAGCACCATCCCACATACACACCATTCTACCAACCCCCACCGGAGGTAGCGGAGCAGACCCCGGTACAACCAAACCCTGCGTACTGCCTACCGGCGGCACACTCATCCATTCCTCAAATTGCTGGTGGAACTGACGCATCAAAGCGGGGATATCAAACTGTTTGCCCTCAAAGACCACCCAATTCCGGGACCGCCAGATCCTCCACAGGACGGCTACAACTGCCATGAATAACGTGGGATGTTGAACCAAGGCAAGCAACTTCTTAAGAAAAAGCGGAAAGGTCTGCCGGGGCAATCCTTCGCCCAGGTACTCCAAACCCGAATAGTCCCACAGTGCACGAGCGACCGGGCAATAGAGAAATAAATGCTACATTGATTCCGAACTAGCCCAACACACCGAGCAACGCGGGTGCACCGGGATCTTCTTCTCAATTAGTGCCTCAGTGGTTGGGAGTGCCCGGCTAAAGATCTGCCAGAGAAAAACCTTTAACTTAGGGGGGATCTTAGCATCCCACACCCGGATCCAACTCCCCTTATCCATCCAACTTGCCAGGGACTGCCAACTACCCTTCCTCCTATCCAGGGACACCGCAAGGTGGTAAGCCGATTTGACAGTAAAAACCCCGTCCTTCGTACTATGCCAGATCAATTTATCCTCCATATTCTGCCGAGGCAGAGGGATTTCCTTAATTGCTCGACAAGTAACCGGACCAAACCACTGACTCAGTTTAGTATCATTCCACCTCCCCTCCCCTGGCCAAATGACCTCAGCCACCCTCGGGCCACCTTCAACTGGCAAAATCTGCGGGTTATAGCGCAAGTCCTCCAGTGGAACACGCGGTATCCAATTAGACTGAAGGAGGGAAGCAGATCTACCATTCCCAATCTGCCACCGGAGGCCTTCTTCCAACAGCTGGCGCCCAAACAAAATGCTTTGCCAACCCCAGGACGGCCGAGATCGGGCTTTGGCCTGCAGAAACGATCCATTGGGGAAGTACTTGCCTTTATAAACTTGGGCTAAAAGGGACTGGGGCTCAGAAAAGATACGCCAACCAATTTTAGCCAACAGAGCTTGGTTAAAATGCTCAAATCGGCGGAACCCCATCCCCCCCTCGTGTTTACTTCTACACATATTCCTCCAGGACACCCAGCGCACCTTTGAGTTACCGCCCTCTGCTCCCCACCAGAACCTGGCAACATGCTTATCCAGTAATCGACACAGGGACAGAGGCAATTTGAAACAGGACATTACATGCAATGGCAATGCCATAGCAATTGACTTAATCAAAGTCTCTTTGGCTGCCCACGAAAGCGTCCTCTGCTTCCACCCCTGAAGCCGTTCAAGCAATTTCTCCTCCAGGTAGCGGAAAGTTGCCATTTTCGACCGTGCTATAAGCGTAGGCAATCCCAAATATTTATCGTGTACTCCTACCGCCCCCACCCCCAAAATAGTGGCCAAAAACTCCTGATCTGGTTGAGCAATGTTCTTGCTAAAGCAGACTGCCGATTTCTCCAGATTCACACGCTGGCCACTGAGTTCCTCATAATCATTCAGCACCTCAATCAGATTCTCACATTCTTGCAGAGATCCACGCAGGAATAAATAAGAATCATCCGCAAAGAAAAGATGGGAAATCCGAGGAGCACGCGGAGCCACCTTCACCCCCGCTAAACGCTTCTCCGAAACTGCTTTACGGATAAGTGCCGCAAACCCCTCAGTGCAGAGCACAAATAAGAGTGAGGAAAGCGGGTCACCCTGCCGTAGGCCCCGGGAAGGACTGAAATAACCTGAGGGGGTCCCATTCATTAGAACTGAGAAAGAGGCAGATCTAAGACATTCATAAATCCATCCTTGCCAGACCGGGCTAAAACCCATCTTATCCAAAACCGAAAGAAGAAACGGCCATTCGACTCTATCATAGGCCTTTTCCATGTCAACCTTTAGAGCCATATACCCTTTCTTCCCCCGCGTTTTAATTTTAAGATAATGCATTAGCTCATGTCTAAGGAGGATATTATCAATTATCTGCCTCTCCCGAATGAAGGCATTCTGACCATCCGAAATGATAAGCGGTAAGAGGGAGGAGAGCCTCTCAGCCATGATCTTGGTTATAATCTTATAAACAAATTGGCACAGGCTAATTGGGCGTAGCTGCTTCACATGTTCCACATTATCTACCTTGGGGATCAGCGTTAGCCAGGTATGAGTAAAGCTTTTGAGCATTCTACTCGTTGCAAAAAACGAGCACACAGCCTCAACCACTGACTCTCCCACAATATCCCAGAAGGCCTTAAAGAATTTGCCCGTGAAGCCATCAGAACCAGGAGCTTGCGTCGAGCCCATCCTGAAAACTGTTCTTCTGACTTCACTGGGCAAAACTTCAGCCGTCAGACTAGCATTCATCTCTGGTGTGACACTGCGAGGGATCGGCAAAGCCGCCACCCTCTCAGCCATATCAGGAATCGTAGTCTCTGAGGTAAATAAATTCTGGTAGAACTCTGTGGCAATGGTTGCCTTATCTTTTTCCTCCGTTACCCAATCACCTCCAGCGTTATGTAACCCTGCCACAAAATTTCGCTTCCGCCTAGTTCGTGTCACCGTATGAAAATATGAGGAATTCTGATCACCTTTCTGGAGCCATCGTACCCTTGACTTCTGCTGCCAATAGCTTTCTTCTGCCTCCCATTGGCGTGACAGCTCCCCTTCCAGGATACGGATCGAATCCCAATCAATTGGGTAAATTGCTCGGATACGCTCAATTTCCCCTTGAAGAGTTTTGATATTGCGGAGGGAATTTGTGGTTCCTGCCCTACTCCAGTCATAGAGAAGATGTCTAAGCTTTTTTAGGCGCTCCCATAGTCGAAACATAGGGGTACCTTGAATATTCTCCTGCCATACATACTGGACCATGGCCCTCACCTCCGGATTATCCGCCCAGCGAGCGTCAAAGCGGAAGAGGGGTCTGGAATTCCGAACATATGGCTTATCAGAGAGGAGCAAGGCGCGATGATCAGAACCCTGGTCCGTGAAGTGCTTAACCAGGGTCTCGGGCAAATTATCAATCCATGACTGGGAGCACAACGCCCTATCCAGCCTCTCACGAATACACGCAGCCCCCATACGCTTGTTTGTCCAGGTGAACTGGTCACCCTGATATCCTGGGTCATGGAGCCCCAAATCCTGGACAAACTCCCAAAGGCTCAGCGATTGAGCGGCATTCCAAGCATTCCCCCCATCTTTCTCACCCTCATGAAGGGTCGCATTAAAATCACCCATGACAACATAGGGAAGCACAATCTCATTACAAATCTCCTGTAAGTGGGCCAATTGAACCGCCCTAGTTGCCAGGTCACAACTTATGTAAACCGAAACCAAAACATAAGAAAAATTAACTTCATTAATCTGGGTGCAAATACAAAAACTGGAATGAAAGAACACCGAGGCAACAACCCCGGGGGACCAAGCTACCACTAACCCTCCCGATGCATCAACAGCATCAACAAAAAAACAATGAGAATTCTGAAAACCCAAACCCCGCATACGACGGGCTACTACTTTCCGGCTCGATCGTGTCTCCGAGAAGAACACAAGATCCGGCTTATTAGAATGCAATAAACCCAAAGCTGTTTGGAATGTGAGGGATGGTCCAATTCCTCTCACATTCCAGGCGAGAAGCCTCATTTAACTGGGTGGGGCCACTCCAGGCTGGCTTCCTCCACCTTTTCCGAATCATCTTTGTCTTCCACAAACTGTTTTTTGGGGGTTGGGGTTTCTGCCATCTCCCCTTCCATCTCATCAAACTGACGTTTTTTAGCACCAGCCCCTAATTCTGCGAGATTTGTCCCATACTCATCGAGAGGGAAATCCGTAGGGGTTTCCAAAGAAGATTCCAGCACACCCGCCTTAGCACGAACCTGGGCTTGCCCCGTGCCGTTATCTTCCTCTTTCTCCTCCATGGCCAAACCACGTTCAAAGGCTTTCACCACTTGACTGACCCGAGCCGATTTCACCAGTCTCTTCAGCACCCCGGATCCCGACGGAACCCGGCGCCTGATCTCAAAAATTTGGGCCTCGGCCTCATCTTCCGTGAGGGTATCCTCCGAGTCCAGTGGGCCAGACATGGGCTCGGCCCTAGGAGATATTGCCCGGCCCACCGCAGCATCCTCTATCCCACCATGGGCCGAATCATCAACCAAGGCCGCCTCCACGGCCCGGTACAAATGATTTCCCCCTCCAGTCTTCCCCTTTTCCCTTCCTGCTCTTTTTGTGGAGATGGCATCAGGCTTTATAGCCTGGGTCGGCTGGGCCGGCCCATTGTCTCTTTTCGAGCCCATGCGAGGAGGCCCAGCAGCCTCCTTTTTGTTCAGCCTGGTGGAGGGTCTCATTTCTTGCTGCAGGCGAGACTTTTGTGGCCCATCCTGGAGAGAGGATCCGCACGGGCTTCCCCTTGCCCTGCCGAAGGAATCGACTGGACAGAGAACTCGTCCTCCGATTCCTCTTCTATGAGCAGGCGCCGCCGACGCGTCATCCCTTGAGCTTCCAGTTGAGGAGGGAGCTCGACACCCGTACCCGCTCCTCGCGATGCAACCTGCGTCCCACCAGCCCTCCTCCCATCCGCAGCGGCCACAACATTTGCAGCCCGGCCAAGCTTGCCATGTCGCCCACGCCGCCTCGGTGCCGAGGGTGCTTCTTGAAGATCATCAATCTCCATCGGGCTGCCCGTCGGAATAGCCTGCCCTCGCCCCCGCCGGTTGTTCTTACCCAGGGGAATTTTGGGAATTTTGGGGGCCTTTTGCATCGAAAATCGGCGAGGGCTTTTCCCTGGTTTATCACGAGGCTCAGCTGGTTCTGTAACAGCAAACAGATTGTTTGACGACCCCATCCACAAAGGGCTGTCGTCCACCATCATTTTCTTATTTGGGACAGGAGCTCGCCGTGCCCCGCTCCCCGCACGATCTTCCACGCTCTTTTCCTGGTCCGGTTTGGTCCTAGCCGATGAATTTATCCAGACCGATTTATGATGGCCAGGAAAGCGGCGGTCAGAATCCTCCGCTTCGAAAATCTTCATTCCCATTTTCTTTGTCATCATGTGGGGCCCAAAGCGTTCCTTTCGTGATGGCGGATCAAACGTACAATTCTGACGGAAATGTCCCACCCTGCCACAGTTGTAGCAGAAGCTGGGGAGATGCTCATACTTGAATCGGATCCAGAAGGAACCCGTTTCTTCATTCGAAGCCCAGATTTGTGATCGGAGCGGCTTCGAAAAATCGATGAGGGTTTTCACCTTAATAAAGGTGCTAGCCGTATCTGTGCAGGAGAAGACGCCAGCTTCGAGAACCCTGCCAATGGTGGAGTTCGCCACCTTCCGTCCAAACTGCTGAGTGCAGCATTCTTCTTGTACATCCCACATTTGGACACGAAATGGCGCAATTGCCATCTCCTCAAAAGTACGAGCAGTAATGGTTGGTGTCCATGCACGCAGGTGAAGGATTCTATCCTTAATCACCCAAGGGGTACGTTGAAGTACCCAATTCTTTGCCGCTTCAGTCGGGAGTACGAACTCATACAGCCCGTGAGCCGCCTCCCTTACCCTGATTCTTCCCTGGCCTTGCCAGGGGTTATTGGTCGCCTCCCGAAGCTCGGTTAAGGTCAGCCGATCCTCAGAGAATACTCGGCCCAGCAGCATCCTCGACTTGCTTACCCGATCAGCTTGGATCTCTGACAGCGTGAATTCCACAACCTGGTCCCTGGAGATACGTGCCATGGTACTCGTCTGCACCAAAGGAGGAAAAGGCATGTTACCAGGAGGTATCACGGCTGAGTCACCGCCCAGGGGAGTCCATGGGTAGCACGAGAAATTCAAAAGGATGTTTATACACGGGTTATCATCATCCCACAAACATAGAAGAATATCCGAGCACATAAATATCCACGTACCAGAGTATTTCTCCCGTGTATAAAGCTGGCCGCCACTGCTAGTCTCCCGCACGTTCTTGTGGAAATGGTGAGAGCTAGGACTTGCCGGCCGCTTTAAATAGGCAGGGAGGGCTAAAAAACCCTTCTGCAGCGGGAAGTTTATCTGGATAGGGGATCTCCACAAATTCAAATTTAATAAACGGTTAGTATCTACCCCTAACCGCGTAGAGATACGGCGGATTACATTATCCCCACGGCCGTTATTTTTTTCCGTGGAGTACGCAAGTCCCCTGAAGTTTCGCTGGTCGGTCGATAGTCCAGGCCGCGTACGTTTCAGGCAGAGGATCGGCCGAGATTCGCCTGGGTTCCGCCGCATCAACGGTGGCCGACGTCGGACACAGATTACTTGCGCCGATGTACCACCACACCTCCATGTCGATCTCGCCTCCATACGGTGTCTGAGATCCGAGCTCGCCCCATTGCGGGATCTAAGCTCACAGCAAGGGTGATCCGAACTTGAATCATGATTCTGCCCAGTAGCCTTGCTTCCTTTGATTTGATTCCAATCCTTGAGAACATCCTGAGAATCCAGGCCAATCTCCTCCGGCGACGGTAAGTAGAATCTCCACAATACTCGCAGCGATCGGCGCACTCGTTTGGGATGCAGGGACTCCTGGATTGGGTCAGGAGAAGACAAATGCACATCTTTCCTCTTCCCAGCCATGACCGGGCTGGTTTCCCCCCGATGGGAGTGTTGGACAAGTACCGTCTTTGGTCGTATTTTGCAGGGTAGCAACACCGGATTTCTTTGCCGCGCCCCCTCCAACTGCATTAGGGAAGGCGCCCACCATCGGCCTCGTTTCTCTTGGTTAGAAAGGCTGATCTTGAAGATCACCACCGCGGAATGGCGGAGGATCTCGCCGGCCGCTCGACACAAATGGAGAAGGATCGTAAAACAGAGCCTGAGGAGAGAGGTGAGAGCATCGAGCGCGTCCTTTTTTTTTTTTTTTTTGTATAACTGTTGTATTTCGTATACTGAAATGAATGAAATCATGACAATCGAGAAAGGAGGCTCACCTCTGTTTTCTTTACAGCTGGTTTAGTCAAGATTAACAAAGAAGCATGCCCTTTACTTTTGATTTTCTAAGTAAAGCTTTTAAATAAACAGTTATACACAGCCTCTTCTCCACACTAATTATCATGATATGTTTGAGCTTTTATTGGCTTAATGTGTCTTACTATTCTAAGGAAGGAGATAAAATTTCACATTCATTCAGATTCAATTATGTCGTGGGACAACAATCAACTGAAGAATCCATTGTGAATATCACAATTGGGACTAGACATGTACATGCACGAGATGAATTAGGAATTTAAGTGATTAGGAATAAGTGTTTAAAATTATTAAATTAATTAAAATAGCATTTAAATAGATATTGTTTTAAATTAATTAAAATTGTCTCTGTCTCCAATAACAATAATTGTTCGCATCGTCAAAATACGCATGACCGAAGTAAATGTTTAACCAAATTTAATCACCAATCTTCATGATTGGCTAATTTTTATCATTTATATAGTAAAAAGTTAAGAAATAAGGTGTGGTTTGACTGAATTAGAGTTTTTGACTTTGATAAATTATGTTGGAGTTTGAGTTTGGCCAATTACGGTGGAGTTTGACTTAATTAGGGTTTGACGTTACCCAATTAGCCCTCATTTTCCCGACATTAGGATTTGACTAAATTAGTGATTAATAATCATAGTATGTTACATTAGGGTTTAACCAAATTAGAGTTTGGTGAGATTAGGGTTTGATTTTGACCAATAAGGATAGGGTTCGACTTAATTAGAGTTTGACCACAGTTGAACCAATCTAACTCGAGATGACAACAACAACCCTCCTCCTTCCCATATGTCATCCACCACTATTTTAATTGATTTGATGGTTAATGAAAAATGACTCACACCCATCCATTTGTATCACTATGGGTGGGTTGGATAGGTGACTGCGGATGTTGGGTGATTTGGCAATATTAGTGGGTCACTTTTTTAATAATTATATAATTATGAGCCATATAAGTTTGTATAAAACTAATGGAATATCAATGCTACAAACTTCAATAAAATTGATAGCTATCAAATTTAGTTTATGGCATAATCTAACACCAACTATGAAAAAATTTCTAAAGATAGTTATTATATTTTTAAACAATTGAACGTTATGTTGTAAATCAAGAAGATAATATAAATAATTGTCATTTAATTGAATCAATCATAATTAAATTTTCTGGATCGAAAAATGATAGCGTATTATTATAGAATATGGATTAATGACATATATATTGCGTGATTTTGTGGGTCGATGACCACCCGCCACCCACCAACAAATAATTCCGAATGATACATAAGTTAATTACTCTATAAGATAAAATAATTAAATATAAGAAATAATCCACAAAATTAGTTTTTAGAAATTATAATATTTTAAATTCACCCATGGGAGCATTAACGGTTAATCAAACTAAAACTTTAAGAAAATCGGTCACTTATAATTTACAGAAAAATTGTTGATTTATTAATTCAATACATCGTATCTATTAGGTTACTAAAAAAGGATCCCATTTAATTTTCTCCGGCCAATGGGCTGAGCATCAAGCTAGTTTTAGTTTATAGTAGCTTCATGTTATGCTCGCTGGAAAATCTCAAACCCTTATTATCCAATATGTCCGTATGATGTTGAGAATTTAGAAATTTCGTGATAAAGTGGTTTTTGAAAATATTTAGTCACATGCAAGTTCGCTTGCATGTTAATTTTATTTCCAAATCTTTGAAGTCTCCTCTTTCTAAAAGTTATGAGAGAATATTGAACATTTTTGTTGTTTAGATGCTAGCCATACAATTACAGTCTCCTGTGACTATAAGTGATTTCCTGAACTCCACCTGACAATTAATTTTAGGGAATTTCATGTTTGGTCAATCAGTTATAAATTTCTTTCACGTTTTCCGTTTGAAATTTTTTTCTTGCTTATTGGTCAATAACTTTTACCTCTTGTTTTAGTATTGATGACTAACCGTCTAATTCTACTAAATTCGTGCTACGTGGCAGTCAACTATAACGATGGACCGTTAAGTAGCTCTGTAGCTGAGTTGTCAATTGCATAAAAAAAAATTAAATGAACTTTTTTACATTTTCACGTAATCTCTCCCACCGGCCACCACCAACCTACCCTTCCACTCCTTTTGTCCCACCGCCACCAAAATCCATCTTCTTCCAGGTCGGCCATCGCTTGCCTCATCTCGGGTGACCCGCCACTAAGTCACATGTCCAAAAAGTAAGTAAGCTTCAAAATGATATGCTTCCAACCGAGCAGCTGGACAAATCAAGCCCTCAATTCCTCGCAATCGAACTTGGCGGATGAATTGGAGAAGAACGCGTACAAAACAGGGAATAAAAGGGCGGAGTTGGGAAGAGCAACTTCAACACACGAAATCGGGGAAGAGGCTCGATCCAATTGGGTGCAACTCGTCCACGATTGATGGGAACCATCAATCGATGCTGAGCTCGCTCGTTGGTGGATTAAATTCCACACAACAAGGACAAATCAAAGAGCTAGAACTCAATGACTAGGATTCGTATTAAACTTTCAACAACTGAAGAACTTACAACGCAAACAATGAGTATTTATATATCTAAGCTAATAGAACTCGCCTAATAACTTTCTTATCCTACTGGAACTTGACAAAACAAGTTTTAACAGAAAAGGAATTAAATTTCAACTCAAACAAGGAAACAATGAAACAATTCTGCCTTCAGCTTTAAGTCACCAAACAGCCTTTGATCCCACCTTCGAGGCCTTCGATGGACGACTTCCAGATATGAACAAATCACCCAATGCCCTTCCTTTGTAGATGAAAATGCATATTTTCATGTGGTATCGAGCCCCTGACTCGATTCTCTGTCCTCTGCCTAGAATGGAACTCCAAAGTGACCTTCCTGAACATACCTCCAGACTTGTCAAATTCTGGAAAACTGCCAGTTGTGAGATAGCTAATTTGAGCCCGTGGGTAGCAGCCTTAATGGCGTCGTATGAATCCGAAACCCATACCATCTTGTTTAGGAAGTCTTCATGATAAAAAAAAATGCCCTAAACTCCCATTTCCATCAACCCAATTGGAAGAACCGCGCTCCCAAAGGCGGCTACCTGAACACATCAATACACTTAGCCAAAATTCCAGATTGTTCAAATGAGTTGGGCTAGATTCGTGGGCAAGTAATTCGAGCTTGGTAATGACGCAAGTCTGGGTTGTATCACAAAATTAGCTATGTCAGAATCATCAGAGAAAGAAATGGCGATGATGATGAATTTGAAGCGAGCCACAACTTCTGCAATTTAAGCTTTCATGGCGGCTCCTTCTTCCTCCGGAGCTTTGGTAAACGAAATCTCCTTCTTTCTTCGACCCCCGTTCGATGAAGTTGAGTTGTTAGGTAGTCTAAATCACAATTGGACTCTGTAAGCGGTTGAGAATCTAAGCATTGGAAAAATGCGAATCTGGCCATTGATTTTTAGATCGAAGCCCGTTTTGCTATTACCAAAATATGTGTTCTCAAACATACTAGTGATGAGGAACCCCATTACTATAAACTCAAATCAAAGTCAAAATGACAATTTACTCCGTTGAAGAAGAAACACTTATATACAAGAGTCTTTTTTCGCAACATATCCAGCTTTGACAACAACCTTAACTCTACTTGCTCCTAAAATTTTGATTGTTGACTAACAACCTATTGACCCTGTCTTTGCTGACAAGCAATGCCTTGAATGTGCTGGAGGCTTAACGACAACAAGACTTTAACAAACTCTAACATAAAACTTAGCTACTAGAACACAAATAAACCACAAACGACACAACTCCACTTAAGCCAACTTCAAGCTTTAGACTTGGTGCCAGTCCCTCCAGCTTTCAGCAGCGATGATTCCAGCCTTCATTTCCAACAAAGCCTCCCCTGAACTGAAGCTAGGTTGCTGACTTCAATTCACATTAGATTCTTCAACTTCAAACTCTGCAATATCAACCACACCCAGCTTCCAGCAGCGATGATTCCAGCCTTCAATTTAAGATTTAAAACCATGATACTGGCCATTTGTTCTTTTACCCTTTTATTATCAGGCTTCACCATTCCTTCTTTAGCTAGAACACTCAAGAGGTGGAACCTCACTCTGATGCATGTTCTGCTTTTATGACATCCAACATTCTTGGATACTTTTGAGATCATTTCTCCAACTTTGAATCTCTTATGCCTTCTCATTTCTTCGTGAATCTTTCTAAGCCAACTACAATATACAACATAATAAGTTGTAGCCAAGAACTCAGATTCAATGTTTGATAAAAATCAACACTAACTGTTTCTTGAACTCCTCAAATACAAATCTTGCTTCTTGGAAAACAGAACTGTTTGTGCTACTCATGTTAACCACATCACCACCATGATGGCTATTAGTATACCCTGCAAAATGGATTACCATAACCTCCCTTCTGTATATAATGCCACAACCAGGAGATTCATTTCAGTACAACAAACCACCAAACACTTGCTTGTACCAAATATCCATGTTCACTCTATCTCCAGTTGTTGTAAACTTTGTTCCATAGACCATGGAAGCAACAAAAAATTTCCCACTCCTTCCACAATTGTCATTTGAACCATATCCACAATTGTCACGTTCTGCAGGCTTAACGACAACAAGACTCTAACAAACTTTAACATAAAACTTAGGTACTAAAAAACAGATAAACCACAAACGACACAAATCCACTTAAGCCAACTTCAAGCTTCAGACTTGGCGCCAATCCCTCCAGCTTCCCACAATGATGATTACAACCTTCTGTTCCAACAATTACAACAATGGTAGCAAACACCATTATGATCATCATCGATCAACCCCTCCTTTTCCTCTCCACATTGGTCGCCACCGCCACGATCGACATTACGATCCAAATTTGGATCTGCTTTGCAATAATTAATCTCTAGCTTTCCCACTCTGAAGCACTATTGCATTCAAATGAGCTTGAGGGTCATGAGGATTGCCGGCCATGTGACCTGGAAGTGCACCAGGAGCTCTAGCAGAGACAACTTGAGCTATGGTGTCAATGTGAGCTTCCAGGTGTTGCAGAAAAGCTTGTTATTTCCTTTGCCCGACATCGATGGAGGCAAACTTCTAAGTAGCAACCTCCAAAAATTTATCAAGAGCCCCAAATTTCTAGAAAGTTGAGGTAGCAAAAGTTGTAACCAGGTCCTCCATCTTAGAGAGCTTTTCTGGTTGAGATGGGGGAGGGGGGCTTGCGGCACCTTGATGTCATAAAGGATGTTGTTGGGAATTCCGAAACTGGTAGGGTTGTTGATGTTGCTGTAAGGGGGTCTTTGTTGGGTCGTGCACTAGAATCTTCCACAAACTAAGCAGAAACAACACGTGAAAGGTAAAGGTGGAGCAAAATCAAAATGTTGAAAAGAAAAGCTAAAGTAACATATTTTTACTTTTCCTAATAACCTAGCCATACTCTGCAACGGCGCAAAAAACTTTACTCGCTTTTACTAACACTCTAATCAGTGGCCAAGTGAAACATATATAGGGAGTAGTCCAGTGTAATTAAGTTCTAAATATCAACCCAGGGCCCTAAATGTACTATTAATCGATGAGCTATCTATTTTCTAGCAAACAGGTTGTAATTCCATTACTAAAACTAAAGTAACAAAGCAAGAAACTTGACTTGATTCTGATGCAAAAAATCATTTGGGTATGTTTCCTCTTAGTCCTTAATTTAGTCGATGTTGTTTACTCTCTAGTTGATTGATCACTTGATACTTTACTGTGGGAAGTCTGAAATTAGTTTAGAATCTCGATTAAAGCAAACTAAACCCTCTAAATAGACTACCCGGAGGGAGATTACCCTCAATCGGAATAGAATATAAAGGCAATACAGCAAAGGCTTCCTCTACTAGATTGAGATCCAGTGCAGAGAAGTTAATTGATTAACTATTCACGTAATCAAATCACCACTACCAATTTGAAGGCACTCTACTAGCCTATTCAAATATTATGTCTCCTAAGTCAAAGCAGGAATTACATAATGTGATCAATATTCAAACAATTGCATGAATAAAACTTCAATTGGATAGATAGTATCAAGGTTCAAAAACCAAAGAGTCAACAAAATCAATCCTAACACATGGAACTAGGGTTCTTCATACCAAAGTGAGAGAGGTTATTACACCATAGAGAGAGAGAGAGAGAGTAGAGCAATGCTCAAAGTACATACTCATAACAATAATGATGATCTGCTCCGAGATATCAATCTTCATTATGAGCGACGGAATCTGAGCTCCAATGGTGGATTGAGGGCTCAAATAAGCTCCAAAGGGTGTTCATCTATCACTTTCTCTTTCTAGAGCTCTGTTTTTACTGTAAAAAATTGGATCCCTCTAAAAAATCCTAAACTTGGCACGTAACCCCACCGCTGGATAAAACACTACCATGTTCCATGCTTGTGTTTTAGCACCATCCTATGTTTCGACAAAACACACCGTTTCACTTAAGTTCTTTCTAGGTAGAATACGAGCACCTTCAGGGCAAAGCCCGGTCGGGCTCCTGTTTGGGGTATGGTCGTGATTCTTCTTGTGATGAGGTCGTGTTTCTCCTTGGCACGCAATACACGACCAACGTTTTGGAAAACGACCGCTTTTCTTCTCAGCTAGAACACGAGCCCTATCCCTAGAAACACAATCGTGTTTCTCATCGACATCCCTTGGTTATTCCTCTGTCCCACTTTTGATCGCCAAACGACCTATGATTGACCCAAAATTGCACCTAGGCCTCACTTTACCTATTAGGACTTGAAATGTATCAAATGAACACAACGTAGCGTATAATAGGCCAAGGAACACACAAATAAAAGTTGGTAATTCATTGATAGATCAATACATACTTTCAAAGCGAGATTGGTGGCAAAAGGGTTTAAGCAAAAGGTTGTAGTAGATTGCTTTGACCCCTATGCACCAGTTGCAAAAATCAGTTCCATAAGACTGCTTTTGGCTTTGGCTTCTATTTACAATATGTTTGTACACTTAAATCAATGTTAATACCGTATTTCCCAATGGTGAGTTAGATGAGAAAATGTACACGGAGCAACCATAAGGGTTCATCTTGCCTGGACATGAAAGAAAGGTGTGTAATGTACTTAAGTCCTTGTATATATAGTTTAAAACAAGCACCTAAACAATGGCACGAGAAGTTCGATTATGTTGTCTTGGCTCATGAATTTTCTCATAACTCTGCTAACAAGTGCATTTACTCAAAGTTCACAAAAGAGTATATAGTCAATGCATGCATTTATGTTGATGATAAGTTAATAATAGGGACTAACATGAAGGATATAAATTTTACCAAGGAGTATCTAACTTCTTATTTTCTAATGAAAAATCTTGGAAAGTTTGATAGTACCTTGGGCATCATAGTAAAGAAACATAGTGGACATTTTGTTTTGTGTCAGTCACATTATGTCGAGAAAATGCTCAAAAAATTCAAGCATTTGGACATAAAAGAAGCTAACACCCCTTATGATGCTTCTTTTAAACTTTGTGTGAATGAGGGAAGGGAAGTGGCACAAGTTGAGTATTCTAGTGCTGTAGGAAATTTGTATTATGAAATGGGTTGTACCAAACCTGATATTGCATTTGTCGTATGCAAACTTTCTAGATTCACTAGTAATCCTAATGATGTTCATTAGATATATATAGGAACAGTTTTTGCTTATCTAAAAAGAAAAAAATAGGACTCTTCTATAGCAACTCCCCCCTTTGTTGGAAGCATTTTTTTATGCTAGTGATATAAATCAACAACAAGATAGATTTTTACACTAGATGGTGGGAATGTTTCTTGGGTTTCAAAGAAACAAACGTGTATTACGCACTCCACCATGGAAGCTAAATTCCTAACCCTTGAGACGGCTGGAAAAGATGCAAAATTGTTAAGAAATATGTTGTTAGGTATAGAATTGTGACCACAACCGATGCCAATCATTTATGTCTTTTATGATAGATAGACTACTTTGTCTAGAGCTTATGACAAGATTTACAAGGGTAAGTCTAGACATATTAGGCTAAGACATTATTACGTTAGATATTTTATTACTAGTGGAGTCATTTCTATTGTGTGTGTGAGATCATGCAATAATTTGGCAGATCGTCTTACCAAGGATTGTCACGAGGCATGATTTATGAGACATCCAAAGGGATGTGATTGACACCTATTGTATAGTTAAAAGTAATGGAAATCCAACATTTTCTTTAGGTATTCACTAATTAAAATATTCAATGTGGTAATAACAAGTTACTCTAACTTATGTATTAATTTATTATACAAGCACATTAGATGAAAGAAGGGTGAGTTATATAGAATTCTTAATGACGTTCATTTGAAATGTGACCTATGTGAGCATTTAGAGTGGTGTGTCACTCTAACAAATGTAGAAGTCAACTTTTGTGTATGCTTATGAAACAGGATCAACACATGGCCATACAGTGCTACCCTTGTTGGTGGTTGTGGTTTAGAGAAGAGATGAGTACGTGTGTGGCAACTTTGGTTCTAGATTTGAATCATGACTTCTAGACTTAAGCCCATGACTTATATGCTATGAACTTTGAGTTGCTTACACTAGGTAAATGTTCAAATCTATGTGTTACCTGTTTGAAGCGGGTATTCTCAAACTATTGTTGACTAAGTGGGGGATTGTCAGAGTAGTCCAAAGAGTCTAAATGACACATTGGTTGGAGAGAAAAGGTGCAAGTGGTTTTTAAGTCTACTTCCATTTTACTTTTTTGTATAAAGTGGTTAGTGAGTTTTAGGGAAAAGTTTGTGCAATTTAATTTGATATATTAAATCGCATTACACACTTAGCACTTTGCACGTTTGCGCGACATGTTCGAAATTGAACTTTTTGGCTATTTAATTAATTTACGGAATTACTTTTTTGAGTAATTGATTTTTTATAATTAATTGAATTCGATTTTTGTGACCCTTCGTTTACTCACAATAAAAGACTTTTTCAATCAGAATTTTATTAAAAACATTGTTATTCTTCTTCCCGTTTCCTAAATTCTACTAATCGCCCTAACATAAAATTAGAATTACATTTTTATCCTTTTTATTTTTTTCAATTTCTTATTTTAACAAACAACTTTTCCCGGGGGCGAACTTCAACCCATTCCGGCCTCCCATTGTTTTTGCTTTCTCCGCTCTTATAACCACAGCGGTCGTCAATCTAAATCTCTCTATTGATCGTCCGCGACTCAAATGCTCCTCAATTTCTGCCTGTAACTCTTCCTCTTTCGCCGCTTCAGCTCGCCTTTACGACCTCCCAAGCTGCCATCTCTGTTCCTCCACCACGGTGGCATTTAAGAAATTGTACAGAATCTGCCATTTCTGTTCGCTGCCAACATCACCGTTCTCGATACCCATTTCGCATGAGAACGGACGCGCAGAATAAGCAGCCAGCGAAGGAGGAAAGACTATTGTAAGTGATTTTGCTAATTCGACGCTGCGAGACTGGCGAAGAAGGAGACAACTCCTATAGAAATTGCTACATAGTGATCACCACATCTTCTCTCTACTGCGGCGGGCTGATTAGATTTCCCCTCTTACGCACGCTAGCAAATTAGGATTTTTATATTGTGAGTCATTTTTCCAGTTTGGTAGCGGTGAATCGGGCGTCAAACTAGCTTCTGCCACCGCCGTGGAGGAAGGCGAGGAGGTGCTTCCGGAGTTTAGGGATTGCGATTAGATCGCGTCTGGGAGAGAACATTGCAGTTGTAGTTCCCGGAGGCTGAGTTGATTTGGCGGCGGAGATGCTTCTAACGGCGACGCAGCTCTCCTGCAGCTTTGGACGGTGATGCGGCTCTTCTGCAGAGAACTGTGATATGTTCTTTTCCGGCTCTGCCTCGTCGGACCAGCGACCTTTATTTGCTGCTAGGTTTTGACGAAGGAGATTGGGGGTTGTTTGTTGTGTTAATCGTTATTTGGTTCGTGAAGGTTATTTAAGTAATATACACATTTAAGTTAGGGCGATAAAAGTAAAACTAGGGCGAGATTTAGCCATCCAGAAAGAGGATAGGAAAAAATTGGTGAAAGAAGGCGAAGAGGCCGAATGTGAAGATCCCAATCCAAGGCAGCAAATTAAGGATGAAAAAAAAAAGATTAGGAACAGAAAGAAGATTAAACTAGGGAACAAAAAAGAAAAGGTTGGAGAGACGAGCATCCCCCGTCACTTTAATTCATTACAAAACTGTGCAACTATATCTATCCTGGATCGTAAACACTAAACTGTTTGTTGTGCTTTCTTTTTAATTATTGTGTCAACATGTCAAAACTTTGGATTCCATTGCCATCAATTATTTAGAATGAGAGAGAGATAAAGAGGTGACAAATTTATAAAAGAAGAACGATCTCCACCGGAAGAGATGATGGATTATGATCACTAATCCCAAATGATAATTACAACAACAAGGTAGGAAACCATAAAGAAATAAACGGCTAATATATAGCATCATTCATCATGATGGCCAAACAATAAAAATCTCTATTTTGAATGTCAAAAGTGGCTTTTCCCCCCCAACCCTTTTAGTAGTGCATGCCTATCTATGGTTAACTTTTATTCATTATCATTGGGTTATAGGTATAATATGCCCCTTTACTATGACGTTTTCTCAAACATGCCCTCTACTATTTTTTACATCAAATATGCTCCTATAGTTTGAAAAAATTATCAAACATGCCCTTATGTTAAAATTTCCATTGAAAAAATCGTCAATCATGGTTGAATTGAGATTTAGACGACCCGACATCGGCAAATGGGAGGTAAAAGGTCAGTTTTGTCCCCTGTTTTATTTCCCTAGGTCTTTTCAAAGTGAAATTATTTGAATGATTTGATTATACAAAAGAACAAAAAAAATTCTAAAGTGAATTTATTAGGGATATTTTAGTCATTTGTGTCGCCCAAACTAAAGTTCGGCCTTGGTTAACGGTTTTTGGATGAAAATTGTAACAAAAGGGCATGTTTGATCATTTTTACAAAGTACAGGGGCATGTTTGATGTAAAACATAGTAGAGGGGCATGTTTGATACAACGTCATAGTAGAGAGGCATATTATACATATAACCCATTATTATTCTATTACTTTTACTTATTTCATGAAATTCAATAGTAGTTATTTATCAATATTATAGTATATTTAGTACTAGGCATGTACCGAAGTTTGGGTACAAAGTATACTTATACTTATTTGTAAAATGACGATAAATGACAAGTTTGACATATATAATTGCAGTGGTAGTTAATCAAGATACTCTAGCAAGAACTTCATATTAAGTATCCTATAATTATCGTCCTTACAAAAAATAGCGAGCAAATATAAAACAGGGTAACTAAAAATGTGACATTTGATGAAATAAATATTAGATTCATAGCCATGGTTTGATGTAAAGTAAACCAAACACACTGTAGACCAACGGACTTATCATCCAATTATGTCAAGATAGTAGTTAGACAGAGTAAAACAAAAGGTTACATTTTATGGGTATAATATCTTATGTAATTTATTAATGCCTAATTGATCAAATACTTTATAGATAGTTACAGTTTATAGGTGAATATCTTATGTAACTCATTTATTCCAACTTTGCCCCATTTGTAATGGAAATATATCGTCAAGATAAATTATTTTCTATATAGAGTAAATATCTCTATGGCTGTATTGTTCTTTTATTTCTTAATTAAGATTGAATTAATAAGTTACAATATATGGTCTGGGAATGTCAGACAAAAGCAATAAGCTCCATCTGAATCATCGACGGTTCTGCCCTTTCTCTTTGTCTCGTAACCATGTATATACAGGAACAATTTCATATAGGCTGCACATTTAATCTACCAATAAATGGAGAAAAAGGTAGATAATGTTGAAGCAAATTAGACAGAAAATCTTAGATAAATATATACAGCTGGCAGTCTGCTGGCACAGCTATGATTAACGAATAATAATAAGATGATTAATTATTATTTGAAATTTTGTGTTTGGAGTAATTAAATTAAACCAATTTTGTGTTTTGCTTCAATTCCAGAACTGCATTAATTAAGAATTTAGATCATGGAGAGAGCAGCTTAATTTATACGGATCGTTGCAGAAATTCTGTTCATCATCTTTTTTTGCCAGAATTCTGCTCATCGATCATAATCCCTCCAAAAAGTAGAACAAAAACAAATAAAAGGGACTCTCAATTGTTTTGAATAAAATAAATCAGAAACCTCCGTATAACACAGCCGCGTGCTGCTTCTTGCCTTTGGTCGTCCTCCTCCTCCTGCTGCTGCCGCCGCCGGCGGCGGCATAGGGGGAGCGGTTGACGTTGCCGTCGTTGAGAATGAGAGGGGCGTCGTTCCCGTCTTCGGCGTCGTCGACGGTGGCGATCCGGATGCAGGAGCAGGTGTCCAAGGAAGCGAAGAAGGCGGCGGCGACGCCGTTGACGAGCCACATGGCGACGCCGTCGAGCTTGCTGCAAGAGGCGAGGGGGCGGGCTGCTCTGGTGGTGGAGTTGGAGCGGAAGTTGAAGAAGCCGACGCCGCAGGAGTTGTTGTTGTTAATGTTGGCGGAGGAGGAGGTTGTCATCGCTGCCATTTGGGGAGATCCCGATCGAGCTGAGAGAGACGGGGGGAATTAACAGAAGTGTCAGAGAGGGGGAGAGAGAGAGGAGGAAAGGGTGTTTGGTTTTGTGGGGTTTTCTTTTATGGGATTTTTATACAAGGGAAGAAGAGGGTGGTGGTGGGTGGGTGGGTTGTAACTTGTACTCACTGGTTTGTCGATCGGTAGTAGTAGTGAGTATAAAGGTAACGGGTTGTACTCACTCCCTTCCTTCTTTCCGCCCTTTTCCTTTTCACGGTAGATTCAACTACTTATTCTCTGTATTAGACGAATCAACTTTTCTACCAAAGAAAGAAAAATCAACCTTGCCGCAGCCGACGCAAGCCCAGTTGGCCGGCCCAATGGACCAGCTACATCCAAATGTATACTAACTAGTAACTAGGACTGGGAATCCAGTCACGATTTTCCGGTCAAAACGAAAACCGGCCAGTTAAAACTATTCAGGTTGTGACCAGAAAGCGGATACCCTTAACCCAATCCAGTTTACAGTTTTAAGTTTGTATGGTTTGTTCGATCCGACTAAAACCGGAATTGTAAAAAATAAAACCTATCCTAACCATCTCAGCCCATCCCCACGTCAAGTCCACTCCCTCTCTCACCCCAGCCCACTCCAAGCCCTCCTAAGCCTTAACCCTAACCCAATTCCGTATTCTCAATTCCCCACTTCCTCTCAATCTCCAATTCCCTTCCATTCCCACTCCCAACGGCGGACTCTCTATCCCACCGTCTCTCTACCTCTCTCAAATCTCCTCACACAAACACCCACAAATCAAAATCTCTCAGCCTCACCCTCAACTCACGGCGACGACGAAGCAATCACGACGGCTATTGATCCATCATCCATCTCTCTCAGACTCACCCTCACCTCATGGCCACGACGAAGCAAGCACGGCGGCAAAGATCTGGGCGACGGAGATTTGGGATGCGGAGATATTCTCCTCTCTACATGGCGAGGCAGATCTGGGCGATGGAGATGGCGATGCTCACAATGCAAGTGGAAGACTGATCCAACATAGCAAGTGGGCAACCTGCTTGCCTCATCGAAAAGAAGAAGAAGAAGAAGAAGAAGAAGAAGAAGAAGAAGAAGAGGCAGATGGAAGAAAGAGAAAGAAGAACATAGAAGCTGATCCAAAAAATGGAGACAGGGTCGTTAACTGGAGGAAGCAGAGAGATTTCTTCTGAAGTTCACTTTTTTTTATCCAATTTGTCTTCAAACGCTGCGTTTTGAGAGGGATTAATAACAATCCGGTTTTTGGGTCAAAACCGGACCGAATCCAATCCAGTCACGGTTAAAACTAGATCCCATCCAATCCCGTCTTCAGTTGTGGGTTTGTTCAGTATGGTTGTAAAAAATCGTGTTAATCCGGTCCAGTATAATCGGAACGGATTGTTTCCCAACCCTAATACTAACTTATATGGGAAAAGTCCACCCGTCCTGACAAATGATAGGATGCTAACATTCAATTAATTAGAATGATACCAATATTAGTTCGAACTAATAGAAATATTTTGTTTTTATGAATTTTTTATTTCAAGAGATTGAACACAATTATTGCTAACATATAAACAGAGGGGCACACTTGTCAATATTAAAAATTTGGATGTTGCGCACTAATTCCACCTAATCACAATTATAATGAAGCAGACCATAAAATACTAACTAGAAACACAACAAAACGACACCGCAAATATCATAAAGCATACCAGAAAACTTATACAGCATATCGAAACCGCACCACACCACAAAATTCATAAAGCATACAAGTAAACTCAAAGCATACCTTAAGTTCCCATAAACAAATGATCACGTTGTAGTGTATGTGGTGAGGGACGAGTTCTTTGGTGGTTTTAAAAGAAATGTGGCGGTTGCGGTGTTTTCGGGATTGAAGTTCCTCTTGGTTTTACAAAATAAAAAAAGAAAGTAATCCCAAAATCGGAATATAAGCTACTAGCGAGTGGAGGAAGTAGGAGGATGGTGAAGTCATCAAAACCAAGTTCATCACGTCACAAGAAGGTCCAATTACATGATTACAAGCCAAGAGGTTAAGGGAAGAGTTTGTTGGTTATTTGGATCGTTAATTTGATCAAATGGACGTGGATCAACATCATGTCAAGTCCATTACATTGCTACAATTCGTGGACCAGAAAGAAGGAAGAATGGGCTTGGAAAGAGGAGAAGAAAATTCAGCGAAAGAAGAGAAGAGAAACCCTATGTGTCAAAAGAATCAAGGTGTGAACACAAGGACATGGGCAGATTTGAAGGCTAGATTCTAGAAAGGTTGTTTGACTTATTCTTTACTTGTTTGTTAATGATTTGTGTTTACGAGTTCAACTACGAACAAGAATTTTTGCAAGCTTCAGTTGAGAATCTCCAGGAGTTTCATGTGTCTCTTATCAACTAGAGAACTCGTCTAGTTGTGGCGAGCTTCTACCAAATAGCGATTGGTCTCATTCACAAGATTGGTTCGCATACCAATTGTCCCTTCACACGAATGGAATCCGTTCGATCGTGTTTCATAATCTATCTTTTATTTTGAGTTGTTCATGTTGGAGGAAAAGCTTTGAAAATCCCTTAAAAAGAAGGAAGGCTGCATACTTTGGTCACATCAAGTGGTATCAAGTGCCTGGTTTAAACGCAACAAAGAATAAGAAGTTACTTGGCGATCTTTATGTGTTCTTGAAGCTTCTTGGAAGTAATCTTGAAGAGTTATGTTGGCTTTCAACACAAGAAACATTATCTTGCGCCACTAGAATGGAAGATTCAATGAGAGCATTCATGGCACAATTAGAGGCAATCCAACAAGCCATAGCTACACAAGCCGCCAACATTGATGCAAAGTTTAAAACCTTTGAAGCAAGGTTACCCGTCGTTCCTCAAGCTCCTGCGCAAGAAGCACCACCAAAGCCTGACCCTAACCCTAATGTCGAGAGGGCTAGGAGAGAAGAGGAAGAGAGAGGAGAAAGAGGATTGTGCAGCGGCCTTTGTACGAGCATGTTAGACGCCAACGCCCTTTAGGAGTCCCACAAGCAAGACGAGGCCAACCTCGAGTGAATGACAACGAGGTTAAGTACGATGGTGATGATGCTTACCCACGAGATGGAGAGGATGAATTGATGAATATCAAGGTCAACATTCCATCATTTAGAGGCATCACCAATCCCGAGGCCTATCTTGATTGGAAATGAAAGATGGAGAAGATCTTTGACTACAACAATTACTCCGGGAGAAAGAAGGTTCAAGCGACAACACTCGAGGTCTCGGATTATGCTATAGTATGGTGGATCAAACCTGTACGAGAAGGAGAAAGAACAAGAAGAATCCTATTGAGACGTGGGCAGAGATGAGGGGCATCATGCGAGATAGATTTGTCCCTAGCTATCATCATTGGGATATGCATCAAGCCCTACAACTTCCACGACAAGGCACCAAGAGCGTAGCAGATTATTACCAAGAGATGGAGATGTTGATGATTATAGAGGATCTAGCGAACGATCGTGAAGCTACTATTGCATTATTCCTACATGGCCTTAATCGAGAAATTCAGAATGTGGTGGAGATTCATCCCTATGAGGATTTGTATGATTTTGTTGCAATGAAGACCAAAGTGGAAAACAACAACATAGCAACATTGGGAGGAGATTCCTGCCACCTACAAGTGAACCAAGGTCAAGTGTGCCTTCGACTTCAAACTCTAGGCCAGCCGTAAAGAAGCCAAAAGCACCAAAATCATCAGCCAAGGTTGAAGCACCAAAAGACAAACCCCGCGGTCTCTAGTGGAAGTATTCAATGCTTCAAATGTCATGGAAGAGGACATATGGCCAACCAATGCCCTAA
This sequence comes from Linum tenue, assembly GCA_946122785.1. NCBI lineage: Eukaryota > Viridiplantae > Streptophyta > Magnoliopsida > Malpighiales > Linaceae > Linum > Linum tenue. Next base: position 69,496,931 of record CAMGYJ010000008.1, on the reverse strand, counting down.
TCGAAGAGCTCTAATCATGTTAGAGAAATGTGAGTATGTTTCAGATTCTGAAGAAGAAGAGCACGCAAAGGAGACATCATATTCAGAGGTCGATAAATCAATCGAGATGGAAGCACCTCCTGGAAGTTTTCTTGTTACAAGGACGATCTTAAGCGTGCAACCCAAGGAAGACCTCGAGCAAAGAGAGAACTTGTTTTAGACAAGGTGTGTGGTGGATGGAAAGTTACTCTCCTTGGTGATTGATGGTGGAAGTTACACTAACGCCATAAGTACCATTGTTGTTAAGAAGTTGAGATTAAGCATGATGAAGCATCCCAAACCCTACAAGCTCCAACTGCTCAACGAGGATGGATCGATCACGGTCGTGAGGCAAACATTTCTGAAGTTTGAGATTGGAGGCTATAAGGACGAGGTCCTATGTGAAGTGGTTCTTATGCAAGCTACACACATCTTACTTGGAAGACCATGGAAATTCAATTGAAGTGCACAACCCGATAGAGTCTCCAACAAGTATCAATTGATGCATAAAGGGAAGAAGGTCGTGTTGAATCCCTTGTCACCCAAGGAAGTCTATGAAGATTAACTACAATTACAACGAGTAAGCTGCCATCAACCAGTCCAAAAGCAACTTTGGTACTAACTTCGCGTCTTTCGTTCGAGGCTTTCGAGAACTTCAATCCTTCATCCATTCCTCCCCTTGGTAGATAAACATACCTATTGGAAATATGGCAACTTTATCTTTAAAACAAGCCCTTGAACTCCAAATTTTAGTGAGCCAATTGTGAGAACCATGCCTGCAAAGTAGGCTACTTGAAATTGTTCCAACACTTAACCAAATTATGCCCTTCTTCTTCCCAACCTCGATAGCTTCTTCGTCAAGTAATTTAAACATGTAGAGTTGGCCATTTGGGATCATATCAGGCCCCCCTCTTGATAAAGTGTTGCCCTCAACACTTTAGCCTTTAGTGGCTCAAACCGTTGATAGAATTGATCCCAAATTGGATCGAAAGAGGGCTGCTAAAACATGTTTTTCTGTAGAATTTTGAAAGTTTCAACTTCATCATCAATCTGTTCTAGGGACATTGGATCTTGAAGTGTTGTTGAAAACGCTTTCTCCAGGTCGTCGGACTGTAGATCGACACAATTTCTTCGTCACAGTTGGGGGTTTTGAATTGAGGCAACCCCACCCCAATTCGATTACTCCAAGAGATTCGCCAGGCCTCCAATTATAATTCTGGACCTGTTCCCAGTCTTGATTCATCACCTTCATCGTCGAATCGACGATTCCCCTTTTCCCGCCGTCGACCGAATTTGAATTTCCAGAACGCAGAAGTGGCAAACTCGATTTGGGGGTTTTCAATGCAGGCATCTTTGAGTTGAATTGATGGATCCTACACGTTTCTAGGGAAACTGTTCTTCACTAGCCATCCGTGTTAATTTATCCTAAGTCGTCCCACCCAATAGACCCGATTTATGTTCATGTTTGCTCGTTTCTAGAGCAATTTTAGCTCGAATTTGATTCTGCGAATCAGCTTGCTTTTGGCCGAGCTCTTCCATAGTCCTCATTCCTGGGTGTTGTAGGAATGTTTTGGCAGCAGTAGCGTCACTTGAATCTTCTCCAATAGCCATGACAAGATCGTCATTTTTGGCACTCTGTTCCTCTGGAAAGGGGCAGAGTTGTGTCATCATCGTCGACAAAGGAAGTCGATCGTGTTCAAACGGCTCTGGAACTTGTCCTTGATTCGTCGTCATTCATCCATCCTCCAAGGACGCCTTGCGATCCGTGTCGTGCGCCGTCCTCTCTTCCTCGTTGTCGGCAGGGGCTCCAAAATTGGAGCTCTGTTTTGTAGCGAAAGACAGAGTTCGCCAGCTCCGAACAGAGTCTTAACTTGTTCGCTTCTCAACAATGAATTCCTTAACGTCAAGGCCTCCTGAAACTCTCCTTGAAGACGTTGAAACATCTGCAAATCATCCAAAGCCTCTTCTGAAGCTAACGGCTTCAATATAAACACCTTGCTTTGATTCTTCAATTGGAATTGCTTGCATCTTCTGCTAACCCGCTGGACAGTTCGATCATGGAACCAAGGTTGTCCCAATATAATATCACTGGGGAGATTATAAACCACGTCGCACAGTATCTGATCCTTGTATTTTCTAATTTAAAACTCCAAAGAAACCTGTGTAAACACGATGCTTGGATACTTCTCGTATGGCAATTGTAAGTTGTAGGGAGTTGGGTGTAAATGTGATTGCAGCCCCAATTTGTTGACGATCCTGGTTGAAATCAGATTGGTTTCCCTGCCTCCATAAAAAAATTAATAAGCACAGCTTGTCCTTGATTAAACAACGAGTAAAGACCATGGTTTGTGCTAACTCTGCCGCCATTGCTTGTTCTGCAATTTCCATCTTGTTTGAACCCTTGCTTCCTCTGTTTTAGCGTCTGAATTTTGGCACGAACACAACCCAGATCAATCATTCTCACCACTGACTTGAACCTAAGGCTCTAATGCCACTTGATAAAGCACCAGGGGGTGCTTTTGATCAGAATACGCAGCTCACACAAACAATCGAACGATAATTGACGGAAAGGTAGAATTCTCGCCACAATCGAGGTGATTAATCGATTGATAAGAAAACTTGCAAAACGATTCTGGAATCCACTCACAATAGCCTCACAAGGTTCTTGTAATTATCTAAGGAATACACTCGAAGCTAAAGACAATGGTTAAATTCTCTAGACACACTCAAGAAGTCAAGAAATTCACGTAGGAGCAATTTTCATTCAACAATAATCTTCTCTACTTTACAACGAAAACTATAATGCTTTATAGTGAAGAAAACCTAATACAAATCTAGACTAACAAGAAAACAAATAAGGTAAAATTCTACTCTAAAAAGGTTACAAAATTCGGACCCAAACTTCCTTTCTTGAAGCACAAGTAAGCTGCCAGCAAACAGTCCAAAAGCAACTTTGGTACTAACTTCGCGCCTTTCGTTCGAGGCCTTCCAGAACTCCAATCCTTCATCCAATTCCTCCCCCTTGGTAGATAAACATACCTATTTTCATGTTGTGGAAGCCTTTGGACTTGAATCCCTTCCATGCTCCTCGAATTGAGCTCCAAAGTAGGCTTCATGAACACAGGGCAAGAGTGGTATTAGAGGAATTTGATGATATGTTTCCCAAGGAAGCTCCAAAAGGTCTACCTCCAATCCGTAGGATAGATCATCAAATTGACTTCGTTCCTGGGGCTACCATTCTGAACAAGGAAGCCTATAGGACAAATCTCGACAAGACAAAGGAGTTTCAGAGGCATATTGACGAGCTTATGGAGAAAGGGCATGTTCGAGAGAGCACGCAATTCCTGTCATCCTCGTGCCAAAGAAGGACTATACGTGGAGAATGTGTGTTAATTGTCGAGTAGTCAACCAAATCACCATTAAGTATCGTCATCCTATACCAAGATTGGATGATACTCTTGATGAACTACATCGTTCTAACATATTTTTGAAGATTGATTCGAGGTCAGGCTATCACCATATTCAAATGAAGGAATGAGATGAATAGAAAACTACTTTCAAGATGAAGCATGGCTTATACAAATGGATGGGGATGCATTTTGGTCTTACAAATCCGCAAAATACATTCATGAGGTTGATGAACCACATGTTGAGAGCTTTTATTGGGAAGTTCCTGGTTGTCTACTTCGATGATATTCTAATTTATTCGAAAGGCATTGAGGAACATCTTGGGCATTTGCGAGAAGTATTGAAAACCTTGAGGAAGGAGCAGATCTATGCCAACCTTAAGAAGTGCATGTTTTGTACCTCGAGCGTGGTATTTTTGGGATTTGTAGTAAGTGTGAATAGTGTTGAGGTCGATGACGAGAAAGTTAAGGCGATTCAAGCATGACCTACCACTACCAACGTGAATGAAGTGAGGAGTTTTCATGGGTTGGCTGGCTTCTATCGACGATTTCAGCACCATTACCGTCCCATTGACTTCAATTATCAAGAAGAATATGACATTTTATTGGGGAGAAGAGCAAGAGAAGGCATTTGAGCTACTCAAGTACAAACCAATCCATGCTCCTATTTTGATGCTACCCGATTTCAGCAAAACGTTCGAGGTGGAGTGCGATGCATCAAGATTAGAAATTGGAGCCTTGTTGATGCAAGAGAAGAAGCCTATCGCCTAATTTCGTGATAAGTTGAGTGCAGCTACGCTTAACTATCCTACTTACGATAAGGGGTGGGCATGTGGGTGGTTAATTCCCAGATTGATATAAATCAACCCGCAAATAACCCGACCCGCACGCAATGGGTGATTCATATGGGTGGATTGTGGATTGATAAATCTCCCACCCGCACTTATGTGGGTGGATGGTGGGTGGATTGCGAGTCACCCGTACTACCCGCATCATATTTTTACATGAAAAAGTGTTGTTTCTATTAGTATAGAATACTCACCATATTTTCGAACTGCACTACAGTCTGACCATATACTTCAAAAGGTGGAGGATAAAGAATAGTTTTTACTAATATTATTGGTTATTGTGTTGTGCAATATCCATTGGATATTGGATATTGGTATGCAAATTATTGTTAATATCCATTGAATATTAGGATGCAAACTATAAATTATTAATTGTATCAAAATCACAAATTATTGACACGGTCTTACTAATTTTCTATGAACTTATTATAAATGTTAGTCAACTTTTTTATTGGCTAGTTGGAGAATTGCTTTGTGGGTTGACCCGTAACCCAACCACACCCATCTGCCACCTACCCAACCCCCAGAAGTATGTGGATGGATTGCGGGTCACTATTATTCCAACTCGCTAGTAAGCGGGTGGGTCAATTTGAGACAAAAAAACCCACCCAATCCTCCCATTGCCCACCCTACTTACGATAAAGAGCTCTATGCTTGGTTCGAGCCCTAGAGACATGGCAGTAATACTTGTGTTCGAAAGTATTCATGATTCATAGTGATTATGAGTCTCATAAGTACTTGAAGGCCCAACACAAGTTTAACAAGAGGCATGCTCGTTGGGTGGAGTTCATTGAGTCGTTTCCCTATGTGATCAAGTACAAACAAGGCAAGGAGAACGTGGTTGTTGATGCATTGTCTAGAAGATACACATTGATCACAACTATGGATGCTAAGTACCTTGGATTCAGCAAATCAAGGGTGTTTATGAAGGGTATTTCGACTTTAGAGAGATTTACAAGGCTTGTGGGAAGCATTAAGAAGGAAAGTTCTAAGGAGTGATGGTTATCTTTTTTCAGGTAATCAATTGTGCATACCTAGAACATCAACTCGAGAGCTTTTTTTGAGGTAAGCTCATGGAGGTCAATTCAGATTTGAGGTTAAATCCTTTTCAAGAGGGAGTGACTGATGAGGTCTTCAAAACCAAGTCTATCACGTCACAAGATGGTCCAATTACACTATTACAAGCAAAGAGCTTAATGGAAGAGTTTGCTAGTTATTTGGATCGTTACTTTAATCAAATGGACATTGATCAACATTGTGTCAAGTCTATTACATTGCTACAATTCGTGGACCAGAATGAAGGATGAGTGGGCTTGGAAGGATGAGAAAAGAATTCGGCAAAAGAAGAGAAGCCCTATGTGTCAAAAGAATCAAGGCGTGAAAGGAACTAATGTGTAAACACAAGGGCATGGACGGATTTGAAGGCTATATTCTAGGAAGGTTGTTTGACTTAGTCTTTAGTTATTTGCTAAGGATTTGTGTTTCCTTTTAAGTGTAGGATTAGGTCATTTGTTTGCTTTCTTTTTACGCTTTGGATTAGTGTTCGAGAGTCTATAAACAAGGGTTGAATTCCTTATTATAATTCATCATCTGATTATCAATAAACTACAAGTTTTCGAGTTCAACTACGAACAAGAATTTGTTAAGGCTTCCATCGAGAATCTCCAAGAGTTTCACGTGTCTCTTATCAACTAGAGAATGTGTATAGTTATGGAGAGATTCTACCAAATAGTGATTGGTCTCATTCATAAGTTGGTGATTTTTTTATTGGTTTGCATACAAATTGGCCCTTCACACGAGTGGAATCCGTTTGATCGTGTTCCATATTCTATCTTTTATTTCGATTTGTGCACATTGGAGGAAAAGCTTCGAAAATTCCTTAAAAATAAGGAAGGTTGCGTACTTTAGTCACATAAGAGGATGAGGTGTTGCATATGCAATCTCCCCTTAGAGTTCCTTTGAATAATAATATTGATCTTGGCAACATATTAGATGCTTGGTCTTTGTTAGATTTATTCTTACCATATGTCGTCGCAAATGACAGGTCTAATAGGCAATGATATTAGGACCCTACGGTGTCTCCTTTGAGGAAATCAAAGTAGTTTTATTGATTGAAAATCGATCGTGAGAGATGTTGTGTAAAGTCTAATCCACCCATGAAGTTGGGTTTGAGGATATAACCTTTAATATAGTCTTCGTATTACGCATACAATCACAAGTAAGCAAATGAAAGAACAAACAAAAAGATAAAGAATCAAAGTATATATATGCCAAAGTCAAAGATTACATAGTAAAGAACCTATAGGGTTTGCCTACCTATGAAACTGAGGGTACTAGCCGACCATGTGGAAGAGTTTAGGGGGGGGGGGGTACATCATCTTGGATGAGGTCCAACAGGGCTTCACCTCCTCTCCGTGGATATCAAACTCGTGCCTAATGGGGTAGCGTGCTAGTAAAAGGTGTTGTACAAAAGCTCTAGCCGAGCCTCCTATTCATACTAGTTACAGAATGGGGCTTTCTAGTCATTTTACTCCAAAATTCGGCCAAAACCTTCCTTATACGATTTGAACTCAGATTCGTTCAACTTGTGTACAAAGTAAATTCCTAAGGAATGCTCCTACAAGCTTAGGGCATGAGGCGGCCCTTTGGTTGATGGACCCGTTGCTGCGTTTTCTTCTCCAAATCGGGCCATTTTTTGTGGATACCTCCTCTTGTGCTCATGGGCCTGCTCTTGAAGTTTCAGCTCTTTTCGACTTCGTTTGACCCGTATGCTTTTCAAAATACTATCACTTGGTCCATAACTTGAACTCTTGGTGTCATAATTCATCTCCGTTTGAGCCCATGAGCTTGTATTCTTGAATTCCTTCTTATCTATTTGGTCCTTGGTGATCCATATTCATCTCGAGTGCATTATATCATTGAAAAGCAAAAAACAATACCAAAAGGCATCAAATCATACAAAAACACACTCAAGGTTTGTCATAAGCTCAGTGTCCAAATAATTATCAATTTTGTATGAAATATCATTAAAACCACTAAATATGAATTGATAGAAGGGCAAATTGTATCAAATTCTGGAGTGATAAACACGGTAAATAGAGTGTCATCAGTATGCTTTAGTGCGCATCCTAGGTGTGACATCCTTACGATTGCTCTCTAAATGGGTGTTGTGACTCTTACCCCCCTAGAGAATTTCTGCACTCATGTAGGGCATCACCTGTATCAGCGTCAGAGAGTTCCACGTGCCTTCTAATATAGGCGCCCTAGCCGTTGTTTCTAAGATCATTTACGACGCTTGGGCCGCCATTTTTGTCAAGATAGGATGACAAATAATACTACCTTCCCATGAGTACCTTCAATTCCCCTTGTCTTGTGGTGGATGATTCGTGGTCATAGCAAGTATAGAAGAAGGTACTTATAGAATGGTGATCCCTGTCCATAAGAAGCATCACCTACTCATGGATATTATTGATCTTTGTCCCAATGGAGTTGCACAAATCACACTCGGACAATCAATGTCCCAATATGCTTTAAAAAATGCACCTATAAATCCATCAGAACCAGGAGCATTACTAGTTTTATCCATTGAGAAAACATGTCCTTAATTTCTGTTGGAGTCACCAATAAAAGAAGTTCCTAATTCATTTCAGATGATATCACCCACTCGAAAGGAAGAGATTCAATCATATGAGTCATTTGAGCCTCATCAACTGCAGAGTTCAACTGAGTGGAGAAAAGATTTGAATAATAGTGAATAGCAATGTGGTGATTACCCTCTTATGAGGTCAACCAATTACCATCAAAATAGTACAATCCAACAATCCGGTTGCATCTACATATGTCAGCCAGCATACCTGAACTGTTGCCATCAAAACACTTCCTCCGACGCCCAAGCATGAGATAACTCCGTGTCAAGACGACTGAATTCCAATCAATCAACTTTATATGTTGGCCTTAACACTGTCGTCGCCTGACAAAGTTGACCAATTCGTTGAGCGGAATTCATTGTCCCTTTCTTAGCCTAGAGGAATAGCCAATGGCAAACTTCTTTTGTCCAAGTCCATAATTGAAAACTAGGCGAGCCTCCGACGGGTTCTGCCAGGTTTCTGATACCAGAATCCAGATGTTGAGCTTTATTATTCTCTCCCAACCAGGAGTCAAACCTTTACAGAGGACGACTACAGGGCAGGTCATTAGTGAGACAAAATAGAATCGCTCTGTGATCCAATCCATGATCGGTAAGATGATTGAGAGAGCTATTAGGACATTTAGCAAGCCACCAAGAGGAGACAAGAGCTCAGTCAATATAGTCAAAATCCCATTTTTTATATTAAAATCTTATGAGTTTACGATCTTAACTATAAGTTCCGATAATGATTTTACTACAAAAAATTTGAACATTAAAATCCCATAAAATTATATTTAAACTATAAAATTCTTAAACTCTATGATTTCTACGATTTCAAGGTTTATGTCAAATGGAGCATAATCGGCTGGTCGGGTTGAATTTTGGCCACGAACCTTATCAAGTTCACTTTCCCCGACCCAACACCATGGACAATACAAACCTAACCTCATATGCGACCCTCGTTCGTTCTCTTATTAATCTCTCTCTCTCTCTCTCTCTCTCTCCCTCACGCCAAACCCCCAACTCCTTCCATCAACAAATCTCTTCGTTGCCCTCCCAATTAGCTTGTTACTTGCTTCCCCATCACCCTCACAATTAGCCCAATACCCATCCCATCGCAAGCTTTTGTTTGTGTCCCAAACATTCAACATCACCATCTCAAACCTTCATTCTATCAAGAAGGCAATGCATCAATCAATGAGTAATTACCTTTCCCGGATGATGGTGATCCAGGAATATGGTTGGTGTAATAGTACTTCAAGTGATCATAAGAATATTGATATCATTGCTCAATCAAATCAACAATGATTCTATGAAGGGTGAGGTTGAGAATGATGATGTTGCGAAATTATATTTTAATGTTAATCCTAATGATCTTATGTGATCTTGACTCTTACCTAGTAACTAGATTAATTGGTTTCTATGAGGTTTTTGGTTGGTTGATTGTGTGTTTATGTTATGTAAAAGCACGTATCTATGGTTTATTTGTACTTATTTAGCAGAAAACGTATATTGAGAAGTAATTATGTGATATGTGGTTTATTATTATTTAGGATATATATTGTTATTAATATCCGGTGTTTTAAGTGTCATTTTCAATATAAATCTTAAAATCTTACACTTTTACGATTTTAATATAAGATTACGATTTTGCCTCAATTTTCAATTTTACATTAAATCATGATTTTGACTATCTATATTGGGTTTGTAAAAAAAAAAGACTATCTATATTGGGCTCGCTCAAGACGACTTTGAATGATAGCACAATGAGTTCACAATATATATTTGGACAAATAGATTTATGAATTCAGTAAAATATTTGTACGCCTTAGACAAGAACAAGTTGTATGATCATCCTTTTGAAATTTTTGTTTGAAAATAAAAAACACACTTAGTCCAATTAGCAGAACTAACTCCAGATCTTTATGTGCCATAGTAAGTACGTACATAGCCAAGTATTACTATAGTATTCAACTATTCATGTATTGTTCATGATATGATTCTCTCTCATTTTATATATGCCCGGCAATGTGGTGATATGAAATGATTCGCAATTATAAAAATGAAGATACAACACAAACTCCATGTATATGCAAAGGCAGGTAAGCAAAGGTTGGGTGGGGGAATAAAAATGATTGGATCGGAAAATAATGGTGCATCTCATGATTGGTTTGTGTTCCTCTTTCTCCCACTTGGAGTCAATTAGCTTAGCCTAGCCAGCGGCAATATTTGGCCTACGCATTTCCGCGTGAACCAGCAAAGAAACAAACCCATGCATGCTCAGGCCCCCTTCTTCTTCATTGCCACTCTACTTATCATATTTTTATCATTGCAAGCTGTGATGGTTGTGGGACTTGTGGCCTATTAGGGATGGCAATCAAACCCATGGTCGCGGGTATCCAACCACCCCGACCCAGTCAATGCGGGAATCCCCGCTTTGACCGGGTATGGGGCGGGTATGGGTAAAACCCGCAAAAAGTTTGATGGGTATGGGGCGGGTATGATTTTAGCCTCCCCCGCCCCATACCCATACCCGCCCCACCAAGAGAATTTCTTCACATAACAAAAAATATGTGGATTAAATTGTATAATCTATCAATGATGATGATGATAACTCGAGAAAATAAATAGTAGAAATGCAATTGAGTAACCACCTTAATCAAAACCTAATTCATTTTCCTCAATTCTCCTTCCACTCTTTCACTTTCCCCTTGTCAACAAGATTATGTTAGTTAATTATTACTTAGTAAATGTATCAAGAGTTAGAGCATAATAATTTAAAAAATATTGTAGTCTATATTATGTATTAATAGATGTTTTAGGATCATATTCTTTGAATCGTATTTAGAAAATGACCGTGTTTTGTTGACTTCATGATATAATAGGTTTGTTTATGGTTATAATTAAAACTTTTCTTGTAAGTTTTAGGTATAATAATGTTGGATGTACGGGGATTGGTATTAGGGGTGGGAAACGGTGCGGTCCGGTCCAGACCAGACCATAGATACGGTCTGTGGTCCAGACCGAGAGGTTGGAACACAGACCATGGACCAGACCATATACTATACGGTCCAGACCAGACCACACCTGTGCGGTGCGGTCCGGTACGGTCTGGACCAGACAGACCATGTTAAAAAAAATTAACTCTTATTCGCCCTCCAACCCTTCGCCGGTATCTATAAACAAAATCTAGTGACCAATATGCTAGTGCAACAAAAAAATTGTGATCGTATTAAATGAGAAGAAATATGAGAATAGAAGTGGGTTTTTTCAATTTTCAAATAGCCTTATTTCCCTATTCCTCTTTGTGCAACCGCTTCTCTCCTCTCTCGAGTGATCCGAAGCTTCTCCCAGTTGATAACTTTTTTGATGATGTCGAGGTAAATTTCGAACCACTAAGATGGTCGCATATCTCTCAATAATTTCCCTTATCTCATCAAGGTGAACGAATTTTTTTGTAGTGTTTAATTTTTATCGACTCCATAGTCTAGACATTATCTCTGAATATTATTTATGAGTCTTTCTGATTTTTGTGTGGTACTTTGATAAGGAGATAACATATGAGCGATCCTTTTGCAATTTGTTGGCTCTCAACTGGATGAAGAATCAACTAACTTTGTTCTTCAAATACACATATGGAGGTTCAATTTATTGTTATTTTTGTCCAATGTAGTAGGTAGGGTGTCGCGGTCTGTTACGGTTTACTGCGGTAGACCGCGGTCCAGACCACTTCAGACCACGCACTAAAGGAGGAGACAGCAAACCAGACCAGACCATAGTTCTGGTCTCACGGTCCAGACCAAACCATACGATACGGTCTAGACCGCGGTTTTCCATACGGTTTGGTCTGAATTCCCAGCCCTAATTGGTATTGCACATGGCTACCCGAAACCCACGGGTATGGGGCAGGTATGGGTTTGAGTATTTGAAGATGGGATGGGATGGTTTAGGCAAACCCGCCCCATTGCCATCCCTACCTATTATACTCTCATCACCGCTAGCAAGCAAGTAGGAATTGGCGCCGTTCAAAGTTATTATTGTTTGAAACATTGGGCCGTCCTCCACCAGTAAGTGGGTTGGTTGGTTTAGGTGTGCATGGGCTTTCGCACAGCATCAGTGGAGTGGGCCGGTGTTGGCTTGGTTAGAATCCGGGAGTAAGTGATCGAAACCCTAACTAACCTTCCGCTTCATTTGTGAGGTCTCCCTCTGTCCGCTGTTGCTTGCTGCCGCTATTTAAACGATGGATTGCTGACGATAAACAGCTCGGCCTCACCCCATTGTTGTTTCAGGAATCAAACGTTCCCTCGGTAGATTTACACTTTAGTCGTTTTAGTGTTTCTATATATTCATCTTGGCTACCATGCCCTGCCACTGGGTGATGATCCGTTTTGGTTTGATTTTGATTGTGGTTACTTGTGTTCTGTGTACAATAAGCCGATGCTCTGGAAAATGAAAGAATGAAGGAAGCATGGTAATGTGCACAGAGAGTGATTGAGTGGTCAACATGTCTGCCCTCTTTGATCTCCTTCTCTGATAAGCGGGCCTGGTTTTTGACCCACATTTTCTTCTTTCATTTACTCCAACTCCTTATTTTGGATGAAACAATCGTAGAGAACCCATTGGGTAATTCGCAACTGGTCGCTAGGTGCTCGGATTCATGGGTTTTTGCTATTCTTGTTTTTGCAAGTTATAGATTTCGAATTCCCGCTGGAAAGTGTCTGTTGTGGCTAGAGGTGGCAATTTTAATCCAATCCATCAATCCAATCCAATCCATCAATCCATTAAAAATATCCACCTAATCAAATCCATTTAAATCCAATCCATTTGATCCAAATCCAATTGGATTGGTGGATTCATGGATTGGATCGATGGATCATTGACAAATTACAGTTTAGTACCTATAATTTTTATTTTTTACATTTTGGTACCTAAAATTTAATTTTATACGAAAAATATCATTGGAAAATTACGTTTTGGTACCTAAAATTTTTCATTGTGACATTTTAGTACCTAAACTTTTAACATTTTACATATTGGTCCTTGTTTGAGGATGTCATTTGGATTCATGGATAATCCACCAATCCAATCCATTTGCCACCTCTGATTGTGGCAGTAGGTAAATAAGTCGGCTCAGAATATCGGTCTGAGATCTTGTGCGTATGGTTGTTCCCCCCCCCCCCCCCCCCCCACAAATTACTTGAAAGCTAACAAGCTTTTTTTCTTCGTGCATAACCCATCAATAATTAAATTCACCCATCAATAATTAAATCTGAACCTTTTATTTAGAAAATCCAGATCTAAAGATAAGGAATTAAATGTCATTTTTATTTTCCTTAGCTTTCTTAATTGACTCATATCTTCTTTGTTTTAACTCGGATTTTAATTTTATTTTGTAAAGATGAAACGAGTTTGTTGTGCACTACAAAATAGGACATATTTTCAATATTTTTTGAGAAAAAAAAAATTTCTTGTCTCTTGATACCAATTGCATACCATATGGTATCTTCTTCGTTTTTAATTCATTTTTGAAAACGTTTGCACAGAAGGAACGAGTTTATCATGATCTATTGGATATACATAAATACCAAACAATACCACACAATACCACCCTGGTACGAGTTGGTATCTTGTGGTATACAATGTTAAACGTCGTAAATGCCAGTTAATATACTTCTACTATCATGTATTCAATCATCATACAGTCTTGGTTTGTTCATACCACCATGATTCGCTTTTCAAACCATAAGTATGCTTTTATTTAATACCAGTAAATACCATATGATATAGACAGGTAAAAAATGACTCAATTTTTTTTGTTCGAAAAATATATCAAAGTGGATATTAGTTTGAAAAGCACAATTAATATGATCTAATTGTGCAAAAAAAATTAAATTTTGACTTAAAACGAGTGAGAAATCGTCCGTCAAATATTAAGGAGGGGAAAATTAAAGGTTTTCTAGGAGAGAGAAGGATGCTGATGTCATACTGATGTGGATTGGTTACTCATGGTTACTTACTATAAGGTTACTGACTTGATCCGCTCCCCTTTCTTTAGGCCAAGTCCAATGCAAAACCCCAAATTTGGGGCCCTTCTTCCCCAAATTTGGGCATTAATCCCCATTTTCCCTTTTTTTGCTCCAATGCTTCAATCTCCATATTTGGGTATCTTAATTTTTCCAGTTTTTCCATTTACTTAAAGTTGTATTTATCGAATACTTAATATAATTTGTTCATGTTAATTTTTGTATAGTTCGTCATCATTTTTAAATACAAATTTTTTGATAGAATTTTGTTAAATTTCGAGACCAAATTTTTTTTTGACAAAAAATGATTGACCTAATTTGGGTTTACACACAACACTTGAAAATTATTGATCTAATTAAACCCCTAACTAATACCCTAATTAAACCCCAATTAACCCTAAGTTTTGAAAAGAAAAAGAAAAGCCACATGGCGGGCTTTGAGGAGTCTATATCTGGGGAAGCCCCATTTCCACCCCCAAATTTGGGGATCCTTTTGCATATCTCCCCCAAATATAGAGACTCCATTGAAACCAACTTTTCCCAAAATATAGAGACTCCCCCATTTATAGAGGATCCATTGGAGTTAGCCTTACGATGAAAGTGAAGAACGTACACTCTGGGTCGTGTTCAGGGGCGGAGGCAGGGGTTTGGAAAATCTAATTAGCCTTACGATGACACCCCTATTTCTTGGAAAATCTAATTATTCAATTGCGATAGTAATTTGTGTATTGGTAAAAAAGAATAAGTGGTAGATAAGGTTTGAACCTAGAACAATACCATTATCGATAAACATATTTTTTCATTAGATTATAACTCATTTGTTGTTGATGTTTAATAGTAAAGATGTTATTCCTTTCTATGGTTACTTTCTAAAACCGGTTCTTTGTACATGAGTTTTATGCTTTATGGGCTGATTTTAGTAATTGGGCCTTTGTTTGGGTGTGAATTGTTTTCGGCGATCATTTTTCTTTTGTCTAGGTAGTTAACTGGGTCTGGGCCTCTCTCTCGATTTCCGTTGAGCCCTCCAACTTCCCTCCCGTTCTGATTCGTCACTCTCCTTTGTCGGCGCTGCCGTCCACCTGCTCCATCATCGACTTCAATCTCCCCTCTGTCGACCTCTGCGCCATCAGAAAGCGGCGAGCTTACTGTCATATTGGGTAAAGAAAATGAAATTAAATGTCATCCCCTGAAGCGCAACCAAGACACAACTCTGGATCCCAAATGAAAAAAAGAGAAAAGGCACAAACTATTTCTATCCAGGATGACTAATTAAACTGGATTGATGTAGAACTCTCACCATCATCCCCATATTAACAACAAACTGAAATGCCGTAAGAGAAGTCGGAATCCATATGAGTCATACCTGGAAACAAGAACGAGACCACAACGGGGAGAATATTCATTTTGAGTGCTAGATCCATCAACGAACAATCTGACTAAAACGATGACATGGATGGTAGCCCCGCTTGAATTTTATTTTTTTCGCTTTCTTCCTCGATCTGATTAGAAACCTGCAAAAAAGGGAGATAGGATTCATACCGATTCCCTCAATTTCGAAGAACAAATGGGGGTGGAAGGAGATGAAAGGGTGGGACTTAGACCCCTAATTAGAGATCCATTGTCCGCTCCGTGAGCAGAATTGAAGTAGCGGAACATGCAAGTGGAATTGGATTGGAGGGATTAGTATGGCCCAGGAAAATCATCTGAATCCTTCTCTTCAATTTCTTCTTTAGTTTGCTGAAGTGGTTTCCCCCAATAGATAATGGATGGCGATCTATGGATAGATTAATAGAGATACAGAAATCATGTGGTGTTTGTAAAAAGAGATCAGAGCCGGAGAGAGGCAAAGAGGCTGCGGTGGTAAAACAAAACCTAGCTATGAAACTTCACCTAACCCGGTGGTTAAAAAGATATAAATTGGTGAGAGAAAAAAGTTCAAAATTAAAAATACTTGGGCTTGCAAAAACAAGCCAAAATCCCATGCAAACTGCCTCAGTGTAACGTGGCTACCTCTCCTAGTAATAATTATAATTATATTACGTGGTCTTATTAGTTATTCAAAAAGACAGAATCGAGGCTTTTCTCTTGTGATAATGTTGGGAATCTTTCTCTAGTTAGTTTGGGACTCAGCCTGCCAATGAACACAATCTAACAAATAAAGCGGAAGACTCTGTTTGCTTTTTCATTATGCCCTAGGTATGGTGACCGTGTTTTGCAGCGGGGTTTGATGGTTGTGGTCCTTACAATTTTGCAAGGGTGATATTTACTTAATTAGTCACCCCCAAAGACATAAATTAAGAAAGAACTAATCATGACTACAAGCGACATAGGGAATCCTAGTCTCTGAACACACTTACAAGTTAAGAGACAGTCGGTCATCCTTAAAAGTTACTTAGCTGATGGATATTCGTATTGGAATTAAAGAATAAAATTCTTTATTCCCCTGTATCAGCACTCTCCCTGTACCAGCCTTCACCTCTTTATCCGAGTAGTTGAGTAGTGGTTGCTACTTTAGTGCAACAACCTGTAACAACTCCTCCTGTTAATTCTCCTGTATTCTGTATAAAGGCCACAGGCCACAATCAATGGAATTATCTTTCATTTCCCATATCACTATCTTACATGGTATCAGAGCTAGCAAAGTTCAGCTAAAATTGATCCATACCTCAATTTTTTTCTCGATTTCCTATCTCTCTGTTCCCTGTTGCCATGGCTGACAGCACTGTTTCCTTTCCTTCTGGTTCCTCCCCCATCGACAAACCCATCATCACTTTTAACCCTGCTGCGCAGCTTCCATTGAAGCTGACCTCTTTCAATTATAATTCTTGGCGCTCTCAGTTAGAGACCCTCCTTATGGGTCTCGACCTTCATTCCTTTGTTGATGGCACTGGCGCTGCCCCCGCCAAGACCATTATGGTTGAGTCCGCTGAGGCTCCCAATCCCGATTATCATCACTGGTTTCGTCAGGATAAGCTTATCCTCCATGCTCTCCGTTGCTCAATTTCGGATTCTCTTTATTCCTACGTCTCGGCAGCCGTTACCTCTCGTGAAGCCTGGCTTATTATCGAGAAGCTCTATGGCAGCAGCTCTCCTTCGCGAATCATCCATTTGAAGAGTAAATTGGCTAAAACTACCCGCGGCGACCGGGATGTTCTCCCTTATGTTAATGATTTGAAACTCATCGCCGCTGAATTGGCTCTTGTTGCCGCTCCCGTCTCGGACATTGATCTGGTCGTCCACTGTCTCCGCGGGCTCGGCCCTGACTATAATCAATTTGCTGCTGCTTTTCGTGCTCGTGGTGCTCCCTCCACCATTGAAGATCTTGTGGATGCCCTGGTGGAATTTGAGGCTGACCTCAAAGAACAGGCGCGGGTCTCTGTTCCCACCGCCTTCTATTCCCAGGGTCCTTTACGACGACCTGGCGCTTCCTCTTCTCCTGGCGGCCGCTCTTCCCGTTCGTCTGCTTCTGCCCATCATGAGGCCCCTTCTCAGCGGGCCTTGGGCCCGTCTCTTCATCAAGATGCCCCTTCTCAGCGGGCCTTGGGCCCGTCCCATCAACCTACTGGCCCAACCCCTGACTACTCATCTCAGCGGCGCCCAAGGGTGGTGTGTCAGTTTTGTGAGAAACCGGGCCACTCTGTCCGCCAATGTTTCCAATTGTTCCCTCAGGCTCGGCAAGCATACCAAGCCCGGCAGGCCCAAGCCCATGCCACCACTGCTGCGCGTCCATCATCCTCTAGTCCATGGCTGCTCGATTCTGCGGCGTCGCATCATGTTACCAATGATTTAGGGAACCTCTCCCTTTATTCGGATTATACTGGCCCTGATGAGATTTTTGTCGGCGATGGTTCAGGTTTAAAAATTACCCACATTGGGTCTTCTAATCTTTCCGCTGCCTCTCATTCCTTTCAATTACAAGATGTTCTCTGTGTTCCTGCCATCAAGAAACGTCTTATCTCTGTTGCCAAATTATGTCGTACTAACCCAGTCTCGGTGGAATTTTTTGCTCATTGTTTTGTTGTGAAGGATCTTCGCACGGGGGCGCCACTGCTGAAAGGGGAAAATAATGGTGATCTCTATGAGCTGCCCAACGACATTCAACCCATTCGTCTTGCCCTTGTTACGACCCGCACCTCCGCCTCCTCCTGGCACTCTCGCCTTGGTCATCCATCCTCCCAATCGTTGAGCAGCATTCTTCGCACTCAGTCTCTTCCTGTCACGTCCACTTCCGCGTCCAGTCATTGTGATTCATGTCTTTCCAATAAAAGTCACAAGCTTCCTTTTTCCGATTCCACTTTGTCTAGCACTCGTCCTTTTGACTTATTGTACACCGATGTTTGGGGCCCTGCTCCTGTTACTTCCATCGATGGTTTCTCTTATTATCTCATTATTATTGATCATTTTTCTCGTTATAGCTGGTATTACCCATTGCGTCGTAAATCTGATGTCCTCCAGGTCTTTCTTGCCTTCCGGACCTTGGTTGAAAATTATTTCTCCACCACAATTCGTCGGCTGTACACCGATGGTGGCGGTGAATTCCAAAAATTGGCCTCCACTCTAAGCACGCATGGGATTACACACCTCCTCACTCCGCCTCATACTCCTGAACACAATGGGCTGGCTGAACGTAAACATCGTCACCTTGTCGAGACTGGTATCACTCTTCTTCACTTTGCCAAATTGCCCAACACCTTCTGGTCCTTCGCCTTTTCTACTGCCATTTACCTCATAAATCGACTTCCCTCTTCTGCTCTCCGTGGTCAAGTTCCCTACACCATTTTATTTAATCTCTCGCCCAATTATCACAAACTTCGCATATTTGGGTGTCTCTGTTACCCATGGTTACGTCCCTACTCTTCCAATAAACTTGATCCCCGCTCTCGCCCTTGCATTTTCATTGGCTACTGTCCTCAACGTAGTGCCTATCGCTGTTTTGATCCTACTACTCAACGCATTTTTTTATCACGTCATGTTGTTTTTGTAGAGGATTCATTCCCTGGTTACTTGTCCACTAACCCCTCTGCAGTACCACCCTCGCCTGCGGACTGGCTCACAGATTCAGCCCCTACAATCACCTATTTACCATTTCATCAGCCTGGCCCATCCCCTTCCCCATCCTCCATTGGGCCTGATCCACCACTTCCCTCTTCAGCGGCTGGCTCTCCTGTTGCGGTTTCCCCTTCCCCAACAAGCTCTGGGCCGTCCTCCCCGACTGGGCCTGCTGCGCCTCCGGCCCACACAACACCACCTCCTGCAGTTGCTCCGTCCAGCCCACCATTGCTGCCAGCCCGCCCTGCTCGGGTTGTCACCCGCTCTCAGCATGGAATTTTCCGGCCCAAACGTTTATTTCCTGCTTTGGTGGCTAATCTTTCTGCAGGTCTTCCTCCCCTTCAGCCCCGCTCGGTTCGTGAGGCGCTACGACACCCTGAATGGGCAGCTGCACTTCGAGCAGAAAACACAGCTCTGCTTGCCAATCGGACTTGGGATCTCGTTCCTCGCGAACCCCACTTCAATGTTCTCAGCAATAGATGGGTCTACCGTGTCAAACATCTCCCCGACGGCGCAATTGAGCGATTCAAAACTCGGCTTGTTGCCAAGGGATTTCTTCAGCGTCCAGGAGTGGACTTCCACGAAACATTCAGTCCCGTCATCAAACCGGTCACGGTTCGCGTCGTCTTCACCATTGCCCTTTCCAAGGGTTGGGATATTCAGCATTTTGACGTCAACAACGCCTTTCTTCAAGGCCCCCTTGACGACGAAGTTTATATGCAGCAGCCGCCGGGATTTGTCGATCCCCAATATCCTCACCATGTTTGCCGTCTTCGCAAAGCGATCTACGGCCTTCGTCAAGCTCCGCGGGCTTGGTACAAAGCTCTGCGCTCCTTCTTGCTTGAGTTCGGGTTTGTTGAGACGCAGTCCGATGCCTCTCTGTTCGTGTACAATCATTCTGGGGCTACTTTGTACTTCCTCGTCTACGTTGACGATCTCTTGCTGACTGGTGATAATGCAGCGGTTCTCACAGCCTTTCAGGATGCTCTCGCCCGAAGGTTCTCGCTCAAAAATCTGGGTTCTGTCAATTATTTCCTGGGTATAGAGGTCGTCCCAACCACAACAGGGTATGTTCTCTCTCAACACAAATACATGCTGGATGTTCTTGATAGATTTCAAATGTTGGATGCCGCCCCAGCTGCCACTCCATTGGCCTCTTCTGCGAGCCTCACTTTGCAGGATGGCTCTCCGCCAACGGATGCTACTCGTTATCGTCAGGCTATCGGTGCCCTTCAATACCTAGTCTACACCCGTCCGGACATTGCCTTCGCTGTCAACAAATTGTCTCAGTTCATGCACGCACCGTCCGTCTCTCATTGGCAACATTTGAAGCGACTTCTACGCTACATTCGTGGCACTGTGTCTTTTGGGCTCTCCATTCAGCGCCCCTCTCTTCCGCTTCGGCTCTCTGCCTTCGCTGACTCAGATTGGGCGGGTGACCTTGACGACCGCACCTCAACATCTGCTTATCTTGTGTATTTGGGCTCTACTCTGATTTCTTGGAAGTCTCAGAAGCAACGCACCGTTGCTCGTTCCAGCACGGAGGCTGAATATAGGGCTATTGCTCATGCTACTGCCGAGTTGGAATGGGTCCAGAATCTTTTTGTTGAACTTCATCACCCTCTTGAGGCTCCTCCTTCGCTCTACTCCGACAACTTGGGTGCGACCAGCTTCAGTTCAAATCCTCAGTTTCATTCTCGAATGAAACACCTTGCTCTGGATTTTCACTTTGTTCGTCACCTAGTCCAATCCAGCCGTCTTCATGTCAGCTTTGTACCCACTGCTCACCAACTTGCTGATACTCTCACTAAGCCTCTGCCGGCTACACGCTTCCTGCTTCTCCAATCCAAGATTGGCGTCGTTGACACGTCCTCCATCTTGCGGGGGCGTATTGGAATTAAAGAATAAAATTCTTTATTCCCCTGTATCAGCACTCTCCCTGTACCAGCCTTCACCTCTTTATCCGAGTAGTTGAGTAGTGGTTGCTACTTTAGTGCAACAACCTGTAACAACTCCTCCTGTTAATTCTCCTGTATTCTGTATAAAGGCCACAGGCCACAATCAATGGAATTATCTTTCATTTCCCATATCACTATCTTACAATTCGTTCCCTAAGGTACAAGTTAGAGGGCATCATAAAAAAAAAAACACATAAGAAACAATTTGTTGTAGCAAAATGTTTTGTTAGCAATTCAATTTGTACGTATAAATTTTCATATAAAATTTCTTGTAATACAAATTGAACTTGTATGTTCTATTTTAAACATTATAATACGAGTTCACAATTATACCAGGAAGCACCCATACTTAGTAGCATTTTAAAATTCCTACAACCACATAAGTTGCTTATAATTTCAGATAGAATTCCGCTGCCCTTTTGCTGCCGGTATTCCCTTTCCAGTTTAGGGTTTGCTATTAATTTGCCTGGCTTGGGAATTCTCCTCCACTACAATCCAATTTTTTTTGTAGCGAATATCTGAAGATAAGGGGAAGTCCTCGGCGTGATCTTCTACAGTGAGAGTTTCCGCGCTGAGAAGGGCGACTCCCTTGAAATCCTGTTTTCGATGGACCGACGCTCTTCCTCTCTACTTAAGCTCAACTTTCACCAGGTTTGAATCGAGACTCTAATTTAGGGTTCTTGAATTTTGGGATATTTCCCAATTTTGAATCAGAAGGGGAATGGGAGTTTAATGAGTGATTGATTGGCCGAATTGAAGTGTATGTGGGTGTGTGATTCTACATAATTTTGTCTCTCTTGGGTCATGCCCGCCTTGTTCGGTATCAGTGTCCTTTCGTCGGTCTACATGGGTGTCAGGATGGTCGAGGCAGGGGTCTTACTAAATCCTCCATGATCCAGCACTTTAGAGAACGACATTGTCGCGGTGAAGCTATGGCTCTTACACGCTAGACTCTCTCTGATAGTTTGCCGGTGTTTTCTAATGTTGAAACGGCTCTAAAGCGGACGGGGTTTGGCTTTGTGGAGTTTGCCTTCATACTCACTCTTTCCATTTTAAATGTCGGCATGATGGGGATACTATTGTGGAGCATCCTGATTGCGGTGACTTCCTGGTTCATTTTATTATTTATGATATTCCCAGACCTACAGCTCCGTCTTCGTTGACTATGTCATTTGATGCTGGGGTGGAGCCTGTGGATTGGTCTATCTTTTCGCTTGATCGTTTATTCTCTATGGGTCTTCGCACTGTGAAATCTATCCCTCCTAAGTGTCGTCTTGGGTTTGCTCGGGCTCAGAAAGGCGCTTTGGATGATGTGTGTGTTTCTCCTGGTGACCTCTCCTACTGGATCCGCTTACTTGTGTTACCTCTTTGTGTGCTTAAGACCTGTTCTCCGCGGAGCAATCTTGAGTGCCGATCCGCGGTTAGGCATCTTCGTCAGGAGGAAAGTGTTACTAGTGCTATTCTTACTTGGGGGGCTGGTGGCGGTTAGCAGCTTTTGCGAGAGACCTTAGATGAGGTTCCCCCTTCATTTTCTGTGGAGGATGATCTCGATTTGAGTGAGCTAAACCTTCGAAAATGTCGGAGGAAGATTTGTGATGGGCATTATGCAGATGCTGTTCGAGTGCTTTCTTCCTCCGGCATTGCCCCTTATTATGATGCCACTTGTGTAGCTCTGCAAGATAAGCATCCCGTCGCCCCTCCTCCCTCTCTTTCGACTTTACCTATGGATCATTATCCTCTTGTTGCCTCTTCATCTATTATTTTGGATATGATTAGGAGCTTCCCTCGTGGTACGTCTTGCGGGAGGGATGGTTTTCGGGCTCAACATCTCATGGATTGTCTGGGTGGAGCTACTGTTGCTATCTCGGACGATTTGGTCATCTCTATTACTCGGGTGGTTAATCTTTTCCTTGAGGGTCGATGCCCGCATATCCTTAGTGAGTATATTGCTAGCGCTCCGCTCACACCGCATGTTAAGCCAGGGGGTGGTATCCGTCCTATAGCTGTTGGCACTATTTGGAGACGGCTTGTCTCTAAAGTTGGTGCTTGTCTTGTTGGCCCTTTTTGGCCTACTAAGGATCCGAGGAGTCGAGTTTTGGGTGTTTTTCCTACTTCTATTGCTATACCTTCTCATGGTGTCACTGTTCTGGGTGGGCCTGCCAGTACTTGTCCTAATTTTAGCTTTGATCTCATGGCGAAGAGAGTTACCAGGACCGTCGAGCTGATGGACTTGGTTGTGAGGATTGATGACACACAATGTGAGTTGTTTTTGCTTCGGGGTTGCACTGGCATTCCGAAACTCTACTTTGCTTTGCATACTTGCTCCCCTCGTATTTTTGGGCCGCCCCAGATCTCTTTTGACACGACCCTTCGTTCCAGCTTAGAACGTATTGTCACTGCTTCCGGGCCAGGGTTCGGTGGTTGGTCGTGGCGACTTGCCACCTTCCCTTTTCATTTAGGTGGGCTTGTATTGTCACTGCTGGAGATGTCCTGCATTATGCTTTTTTGGCATCTCGTCTGCAGTCTGCTGGGTTGTAGGCTAAGCTACTATGTCCTTCTGGTATTCACTCTCCTGACCCTGCTTTTGATGATGCCCTACGCACATTCAATGAGTTTACAAGTTCTGATATCTTACGTGACCCTAGCAAAGTTGCTGCCCCAAAACTTATGAAGAAATTGGCAGACATATATTTCGCGAAGGTTGCTGCTTCTTCAAACTATGTTTTCTCGTTGACTACGCGACAGGTTGCTTTGTGGTAGTCCCAGCAGAGTGGGTACTCTTCTGATTGGTTGCATGTTGTCCCTATTGCCGGGTGGGTCAGACTATGAATGGAAGGACATATCGGAGTGTGCTTAGTTATCGATTGGGTGTCTCGTTATTTTTGGTATATAGGTCATGTTCTGCTTGTTCCCGTGTCTTTGATGGTGATGTCTTTGGAGATCAGGCTCCGTTCTGTGCTGGTATTGTGGGCATTAAGCATCGACATAACCTCGTTCGAGACACCTTACTGGACATCTGTTACAGGTCTGGGATTTCTGTCGGAAAGGAGGTAGATATCGGTTTGGTTGATGGGCATGGCGGACCCCTTCGTCCTGAGGATTTACTGCTTTATTCCTGGGATATGGGGAGAGATGTGTGTATTGATCTGACTGGGTCTTCCCCTTTGACTCAGACTGGGATGACCGATTTTGCGCTGGGCTGAGTTGTAGCTGATGCAGCTCGGCGAAAGTGTGCTAAGTATCGGACTTGTGCATGGCGGCTGGTTACGGGTTCCTGCCCTTTTCTTTCTCTTCACTGGGGGAGTTGGATACAGATGTTGTGGCTTTGCTTAAGCGCATCCAAAAATTTTCCGTGTCTCAGGATGCGGGGGCTCGTGCAGCCGTGTACATTTTCACAAGACTTAACTTTGCTGTCGCTAAGGGAATGGGAGCCCAGATTGTATTTATGCTGCCCACTAATTTCTTGTAGACCTTTTATTTTTTCCACTTTTATTTTTACCAAAAAAAAATCGTAAGTGTATTCTAAAATCAATGATATTAAAATTTTCTCACGAAAAAAAGGTAATCCAAAGTTTTGCATCCGGCCAATGGTTATATTTTTGTATTAGCGCATTCAATGGAAGCCGCCACAAATTCCGGAACACCAGCGGCGCGCCTAGGGCAGCTTTTTTTCGTTTCTTCTCCAATGGAAGCCGCCGGCGCTACGCCGGTGATGGCTATCCTGGGTACTCTACGACCGCAGGAGGCAACTGACCAAGGCTCCCCTAAGCAGCTGGCTAAGAGATCTAAGACTCACGAGGTGGAAGGATTTGGGGGAGGCGGTGATATGATCACCGAAGAACCAATGACATATCGAGAGCAGCAAGCTGATGAAACTAGGCGCGACCTAGCAGCGGAGGTCGATGCATCCCCTGGATCCAACTTGACACAACCACAAGTGGTTAGACACGATTCGGACGAACGATACGTTGTACAAGGATAGACTCATGGGAACGCAGAGCCATGTCAATGTCCTGTTCGATGATGGCAACCTGGCAGAGGAATCGGACAGTGAAGGTGAGAATGAACCTGACTGTCCAAATATTAGGGTTCACAGGGCAACGAAGAGCAAAATGAGACCAGAGTGGCGCTTAGCAGTAGTGGCTAGGGTGTTGGGCCCGACCCTACCTTTCTTGTTCGTCCAGCGACGCCTCCAGGCCATGTGGCCAAGGATAAGCTTGATCACGGTCACAGGAATGGGGGAGGGCTACTACTGCGTGAATTTCACAAATTCGGGCGATTATACTCGTGCCCTTTTTGGCAGGCCATGGCTTATTGCGGACCAATATGTGCCACCGATGATGTGGAGGTGTGGTTTTGAACCAGGAGACGATGAACTCAGTCATATGCTAGTATGGTCGCGCCTCCCATAGCTTCCGATGGATTTCTACGATGAGGATATTCTTAGGGACATTGGCAACTCTCTTGGACGATACATAAAGACGGATGCAGCTACAAAAGGTTACCTGCGGGGGAACTTTGCCCATATTTGTGTAGAAGTCTACCTGCGAAGCCGCTGATATCCAACTATCGCCATCAACGACGGGTGCTGGGTGTCGAGTATGAAGTTTTTAACAATGTTTGCTTTGAGTGTGGTAGATACGGGCATGATAAAATCTCATGCCCTAAACTCTCATCGACTATAGCCACCGAAATGGGGGAGAAGTTGGCTGCTGCCGATACTTCCAATAAAACAATTGGAGAGGAGCGTCCGGAGATTTTTGAGGATTATGGACCATGGATGTTGGCTAGCCGTAATAGGAAACGACGCAACCAAGCAAATTCGGCATCAAACCCATCTCCAGTGGGTTCCCCGGTGGTGCAAGCAAACCAGAGTAATGTGGAGGCTTCGGGATCACGTTTTGACGTCTTAGATGACCTCAATGATGAATTGCGTGAAACCCCAACAACACCATAGAGATTGAGCTAGAAACCACTGTCGAGAATACCACTGGGACTAGGGTAGTGGGGACGCAGGTGACAAAGTCCAAAGGCAATGTGATACCAGCTGTAGGATCAAAACCCAAAAAACGAGCGACAGAGGGGGCCAAGAAGAATGGCAATATACTAAAGCCTAGAGACTTAAACAAGAAGGATGACCAGGCTTTAGGAGGTACTGGTAAGAGTCGGATTGAGAAGGAAAAAACCAAGGATGGGGTAGCGGGGCAAAGCAATAACCGAGTGAGCACAGCAATAACGTTCACACCGGTGCTCCCCGCAGCACCAACCCGTCCTCACTCAAGGGAACAAACATAGCTCCGACTCTGCTAAGGGTAGGGAAGGGAGGAGCCCGCAACCTGGACTCAATTTTGACCCTCCCAAATCAGGTGTGGCGGCAACAACCCTTGAGGAAAATAGCGTGAAGAATAAGAGTGCGGAAGCCATGCATGCTACGTCTGGCATGGACGTGGATGCAAGCTAGAATCTTCTCAGGGAGTCTCTTTCCCTTTGCTTTGTTTTCCTTTTTGTATTTCCTTTTGGTCCTTTCATCTTTTTTGTTTATCCATGTTAAAAAAAAATTCGTGGAACTGCAGGGGTGCAGCTAGGGATGGCAATGGGTAGGGTCGGGTGCGGGTTTACCCTATACCAACTCCTAACCCGCCGGGTAGAGCCTTCTAAAATACCTGACCAAATAACCACCGGGTATGAAAATTATATAACCATACCCTACCCACCGGGTAACCACGGGTATTCGGGTAACCATGGGTACGAATCCTAAACTATGAACTTATACACATATATGCACATACATACTGTTGTCCATTAATTTTTTTTCAATACTTGTAACTGTTCTAGCTTCAACAATCAACACAAATAAAAACAACAAACACATAATTGTTCTTGCTTCTATAATCCACACAAACATAATAATAATCATGTACATCTTCATCATCAATAATGGTAGCTAAACTCAATTTCTCAAGCTAAATTAAATTTCTCAAGGGAAATTGACCCTTTGGTTAGCGGGGCGGGTATTATCGATTACCATACCCGTACCCTACCCTTTATTTTGAAACCGGGTATTACCCGTACCCGCCCCTTAACCCGTCAAAGCGGGTAATTACCCTCGTTGACCGGTTTACGGTCGGGTAGGGTACCCATGGTTACGCGTTGGATTGACATCCCTAGGTGAAGCTGACCCCAACTTCTTAACCCATTTTCGTGAATTTAAGAGGACTCACCATCCTACGATTGTTTTTATATCAAAACCCAAGATCAGTGGAACCGAGGCGACAATTGTTATCCGGCGGATGGGGTTTGATTCTGAATCTAGATCGGAAGCGCGTGGTTTCGCTGGTGGTATCTGGGCGTTATGGAACTCATCGGAAGTGAATATGGAACCTATAGATAGTACAGAGCAGGTCATACATTTTAGCATTAAGGTCGTTGATGGCACCGAGGGAAGAATCTCAGTGATCTATGGCAGCCCTGCTCTGGCGAATCGCAAACATCTTTGGGAGAAGCTTCGGAGCATATCTAGCAGGACCACAATGCCCTGGATCCTCGTGGGTGACTTCAATGCGCTTCTTAGACCTCAGGACAAGCATGGCGGCTCCAATGCATTCTCCCATCAAAGTTGAGATTTCAAGCAATGTGTAGAAGACTGTGGCCTGATTGACGTCAACTTTGCTGGCCCCCGGTTCACATGGGGACGAGGATCACTGAAGGAATGATTCGACCGAGCGATATGTAACTCCAGTTGGATGCAGAAGTTCCCTGAGATGATGACCAGACACTTGGAAAGGGTGAAATCCAATCATCGTCCCATCCTGGTGGCAAGCGAATCCCCCACTGGGCGAGGAAGGAAAAGCCAACCCTTTCGATTCCTAGCCCCGTGGCTGCTACATGGTGACTTTGGGAGGGTCCTGCAGGAGAGCTGCGCAGCTGGAACGGGCTTTGAAAACTCCATCCATATGTTGACCGATAACCTCAGAGTTTGGAACAAGACTGTTTTTGGCAATATTTTTGCTCGCAAAAAGGAGCTGGCGACTACCCTTCGCTAGCTAGAGGAGAGGAACGAGTCGAACCCTTCAGCACAGACCATGGCGGGGGAAGAGGAGGTGCGACGCAAGCTGTCCTTAAGGAAGAAGAAGTGTTTTGGTTCCAAAAATCAAGATCACAATGGTTTGTTGAAGGAGACAAAAATACTCGCTTCTTCCGCCTCACTACCCTCCAACGTCGGATTAGAAACAAGATTAAGAGGCTGAAGAATGACATGGGCGAATGGAGTGAGAACCCGGAAACCCTCAAGGATCTTGTTCGGGACTTTTATCGCTTGGCGTTCATAGAACTGGAGGAATCAGGAAGATCTATTATAGCCAACTTCCCGAACATGGTGACGTCGGCTGAGCCTCTTGCACGCTCTATCATGCCAGATGAGGTTCTTGCGGCGATTAAGGATATGGGGCCATACAAAGCGCCCGAGAAAGACGGCTTCCAACCGATCTTCTATCAGAAGTGCTGGGGCACGGTGGGAGCTGATTTCTCACATTTTGTTGCCACTTGTTTCAGGTACCCCAAGAACATCAAAGCTGTGAATGAGACATTGTTGGTGCTCATTCCCAAGAAGCAGAACCCGATCATGGCCTCTGATTTTCGCCCGATCAGCCTTTATAATGTGTCCTACAAGACGCTTACCAAGGTTCTGGCGAACAGACTGAAGCCGTTGATGGCAGAATTGGTCCACCCAACGCAAATGAGTTTTGTGCCTGGTCGTCATATTCAGGATAACATTATTATTTTGCAGGAAGTGGTCCATTCTATGCATTTGAAGACAGGGAAAGTGGCGCAAATGGTCCTCAAAGTCGATCTAGCTAAAGTTTATGATCGACTAAGCTGGAAGTTTGTGGAGAAACGCTGGTGGCCGCGAACCTCCCGGACACCTTTGTGCGGGCAATGATGGCGTGCATCTCTACCCCTACTTTTGAAGTTCTTTTGGAGGGGAATGTACAGAACCGTTTGCCCCGACACGCGGGTTGAGACAAGGGTGCCCTCTTTCCCCTTACCTGTTTACCCTGTGAGTAGAACGCTTGAGCCACCTGATTCAGGAAGCAGCAAATAATGGGAGGTGGAAGCCTATTCAGCTAGTACGCGGGGGAACACAGCTCACCCATTTGTTCTTCGTAGATGACCTCGTTCTATTCGCTGAAGCCACAAACCAACAATGGGAGATCATCATGGAGTGCCTCAACGCGTTCTGCGAGGCCTCTGGAGAGCAGGTAAGTAAGGAAAAGTCGATGATCTACTTCTCTAAGAACTTGCCAAGAAACCAGTGCAAGGCCATTAGTGAGAGCATGGAGATCCCAATGACGCAAGACTTGGGGAGGTATCTGGGAGTTCCTGTCCTGCATGGCCGGGTCACCAAACATACCTACAGGTACATCATTCAAAAAATTGACCAACGTCTTGCAGGGTGGAAAGCTGGGAATCTCTCAATCGCGGGGCGGGTAACTCTGGCACAATCGGTGTTGAATGCCATATCGTCGTATGCCATGCAAACCGCAGTCCTGCCGGCCTTCATATGTGACTACATTGATCGGAAAATAAGAGGGTTCATTTGGGGTTCCCAACAGGGACGAAGGACTTCGGAATGCACGGGATATGAATGTTGCGTATTTCGTAAACTGGCCTGGCACATGCTGAAAAATCCGGATGATCTGTGGGTAAGAGTTGTAAAAGAAAAATATTTAAAAGATGGGCCTAACGGAATTGAACTGCGTAGGCAGTCGAGTGTTTCTGTCTTTTGGCGTGGTATTCGTAGGGTTTGGAATACAATGCTGGAAGGTGTGAGATTGAGCATTCGGGGCAGACTCATCACTTCTTTCTGGTTCGATAGCTGGCTCGACAGCGGAGTGATCCTCGGGGACGTGGCGCAAAATGTTGACGAGAACTTCCCCGCCGAAGCAATGGTGGCAAGCATGGTGACCCCGGATGGCACGTAGGACATACCATCTCTGGAGAAATATTTACCTAACGAATTCCTTTTGCAGCTTACAGGGACACCTCCTCCAAAGGTGCATTTGGGCAAAGACATGTTGGTTTGGGGACTAGAACCAAATGGCGCCTTCACTTTCAAATCAGCGTACTGCTTGATGGCGGACATAGACCGTGACAATGGGGATTCGGATTGAAAGACGATTTGGCGCTGGCCGGGACCGAATAGAGTGCGACACTTCCTTTGGATCGCCTCCCATAACCGGCTCCTCACCAACTTGGAAAGACGGCATCAGCACCTCACGGCAAGCAACTGATGCCCTCGTTGCTCGAATGACGGGGAGTCCATCCAACATATCATGCGAGACTGCAGCTTAGCTCGAGAAGTTTGGCGGCGTATTCTCCCTGAGGCAACCCGACCAGACGAGACACACAAACCATTTATAGAATGGGTCCTCTCATTCCTCAAGAACCCGAAGCTCCAGGTACGTTTCGGTCTCACTTGTTGGTTTCTCTGGCGTTCGCGCATTGATCTCGTTTTCTCAGCCATTGTGGCGGACCCCAATAAGTTATCGCAAAGGACCCTTGCCTGGGAGGTCATCATACAAAACAACATGGCAGCGGATGAAGCTATATCACTGGGGAGGTCGGGGTCCCGTCAAAGCGTGGGCGTAGGGTGGAGACCGGCCCCGAGAGGGTGGATCATAGTGAACTCGGATGGCTTGCTTTTGCGACCATCAAGGTCTACCACTGCAGGAGGGGTTCTTAGAGAACTGGCAGGGTCGCTTATTGGGGGGCCTAAGCAATGAACCTGGGGAAATGTATGATCACTCGCGCGGAGCTATATGGAGTCTCACGAGGCCTGGAGTTCGCCTGGGATGCCGGTCATAGACGAGTATCGATCCATTCCGACTCCCATACGGTGGTGGCGCTTCTGACAGACACGAGCGAGGTGAGCAGCCAACACGCCGGGCTCATTCTGGCTTATCGAGCCCTACTTGCTCGGGATTGGGAGGTTTCCATTCATCACATCTATAGGGAAGCCAACTTTTTTGCTGATTGTATTGCCCACAAGGGGCATCTCTTGCCCCTTGGCACCCATAACATTTCTATCTCCGACCTGGACGTCTGCCATTGGGCATTGTATGACCTGATGGGGGTTCCTCCTTTCGATTGATTAATAATTAAGAGGTAGTGGTGCTCTGCACCCATTTTCCACCAAAAAAATATATTTTTGTTTAATCAATATTATTAATTATATATATATATATATATATATATATATATGTGGAGTTCTACGATACCCCGGGTGAAATTCGCGGTACCGCATACCTTAAGTAAGAAAATGCTCTATAGAACATGAATTGACTGATCTTTCGGACATTATACTATACCCTAACCCATAAAGATCAAATTTTAGGTCTTAATTCTCTAAATCTTATACCCCAAGATCAATTTAATTAGAAACAATAATCGACGGTTATGATTCGTCTATATATAGGCAAAAAAAGTAATGCACCATCTTAGGGTTTATAGTTTATGATTTAGATAATTAGGATCTATGGTTCACTCATTAAGGGTTATGGCATAGTATCATGCCCAAAAATCCTGCTAATTCGAGGTCTAGATAGCGTTTTTATACTCAAGGTATGCGGTACCTCGTCTATAAAAATATTAAAAGGCTTTAAGATTTTGATCACTGCCACATCAGCCTTAAATGAAATCCATGCTCCCACGTCAGCACGCTAAAAAACAAAAACACAGTTCCGTTTTTTTTTTCTTTCAAATCCCTCAACAGTAGCAACGTTTGGTTTTTTACAGTAGCAACGTTTTTTTTTTTTAAAGCAACCACTTCCTCCATTTTCTCCTCTTTCATTTAAGGCTTTGGCTTTTACAGTAGTACCCAATAAAAAATGTAAAACTTGACAGAGGGTGGGGTGGGACTTGGGAGGCTGGGAGCATTTTGGATAGATAATTTTATCTTTATTTTAATCTTAATAACATTTAAATTAGCATGTTTCACTTTGTAATTCATATTATTTGCTTCTAAGGAATATGGTATCGAACCGAAGTATAGGGTAGTATAGTGGAGAGGAAAAGACCGTTTTGAATCGATGTTTACAGTGAATGTTCTCAGTCATTTTGTTTATGAATGTTTGGGGATATTCAAAAATATTATAATATATTTTGAATTTTAGGCACGAAAAAATCATAAACTACTTATTTTCTCAAAATAGACTTCCTAATTTCAAATTTGCTCAATTCTTATGCATTCACGTTAGCCTTATTATGGTGTCATTTTATTAATTTAAAGATTCTCTACAATAAAATTAACCAAACATATAAAAAGCATTAGTAGGGTTTTGAACCCACTAACTCCAAATCGTAGGGTATAGGTTGTTAAGGTATTAAACTATTGAGACAAACTTCATTTGATGATTTTAGTTTATTGATCACAACATGATTGGTTATTTGGTGCTATCATATTATCATATCTTATACGCAATACTTTCACTCTATCAATAAAACCAATCTTAGATAAATGTTACTTAAATTCAATAAATCTTATACTAAAAGTATATTTTTATGTTTAAAATAAAAAAATTATATCATAAATAAAATCAAAATAGTAATAAATTTAAATATTATATGAAATAATTAATAAAAATATCTACCCGGCCAATGGCATAGTATCATGCCCAAAAATCCTGCTAATTCGAGGTCTAGATAGCGTTTTTATACTCAAGGTATGCGGTACCTCGTTTATATATATATATATATATATATATTAAATTCCTCAATTATCATCTTCAATTCCAGACGGTTGTTTCATTTTCCTCTTTACTTTAGGGTTGTCTCCCGTCGCTGCAATCTTGTCCTCGTTCTCCCGCCGTCTCAATTCAGGATTCCACACAGATGCTGTCCGGCAATAATGGTGCCCGCTGCTTCCGATGGATTGCTTTGCAGAGTTTATTAAAATCGTTCATCAATTTATATATGCATATATGCATGATGATCAACTGGGAGTCAGCAGTTAGGCGCAAAATTAGCTTCTGGCGAAGAGATGCGGCGGAGTGATTGTACAACCGGGGCTTTCTCTTCTAAGATCTAAAACCTCGATCAATCAATTGTAGGGAAAGCTGCGTTTCTCTCTATCGTTGTTTATCGGCTAGACTTATTCCACCCAATTGATCAATTGCACGCTGTGCCTGATTTTTCACCATGTAGGGTGGAATTTCATAAGTTTTGAGAAATTCATTTTGAAATGAAACTTTTTTGTGTTTGGTATTTAAAATAATTCATTTCCAATTCTAAATTCTGAATTCTATGGAATTTGTATTAGTTATAGCAATTTTAAGGAATTGAGATGAAATTTACAAATAAATTCCACAACTATTTACTAATTACCACAGAATGACATAATTATCCTCTTTATTAACTAGATTACTTATATATATATGACATACCAAATATAGAAATTCTTTTGACAATGAATTGTATACGATATTTCATTTTATTTCTAAAGATTTGAATATGACATACCAAAAATAAGATTTCATTTGACAATGAATTCTACATGGTAATTCATTTTACAATGAAATGAATTCTTGATTCATTTGGTACCAAACGGCCCGTAAGTGTCAATTCGTCGTCCACCAAGACAAAAGAACGGGATAATTATTTAACCCTAAAAGTAATAATTATAGCTAAGCATGGACCATTTATCGCGGAATTTAGTCAGAATAGGTGCGTTGTTTTAGATATGATATATATTCATCTGCTGACATATATGAGATTGGGCTATTAAAAGCCTAATGACCCAAGTAACTTTCATAGTCTTCTAATTATCTTCCTCTTCAATTCATTGCCATATTTTTGCCGTCCAATTATCATATGCCAGTAACACCCGTGGAATACTTCTACTCTCATTGAATTTCTAAATTCCCCCTGATCCATCAATGTGCTTCGGAGTTGGAACTACAATGACCGAACTCCCAGCCAGTGGAAGAGCATCCTTTGGTACTTCCAATGGATTCTCCTCCTCTCAAGCTCCTAGTAATAATATTGCTCGTGCAGTGAATTTCCGTTTTCCCTTTGCGGTGATCAAAGATGGCAATATTGTGCCAACTGTTCTTCCAGATTCTCTTATTAGCTTTCGTGCCACTAGAGCGCATCTTCCATCAACCAATTCCATTTCTAGGTTCGTTCTCTTTGCCTTACAGTAGCTGCAATTCAATTCTTCTAGCAAACATTGCATCCATTCTGTATTCTAGGAAAGACAAAATCATTTCCTTTGGTGATTGTTTGGTTGAGATAGTTACAATGTATGTATTGTCAACAATGCATTCTTTTTTTGAATTTTCTGCACAAACAATACATGCATTGTTTGCTTGATGTGATGGAAACTATCACTCAAAATGAGTGATAGTACTATCTCTAATAAAACTTGAGATTTTTTAGATAGTTTTGAGAAGATTGTTGAGTTCCTTTTTTGTTCCAAGTACACATTAGTTATATATATATATGTTCTCATAAAAGTAAGGAAAAAGTGATATTTCTCACAAAAAGTATTATAACATGTTGAATACTAAAAGAACTATCACCAAAACCAAACAATATAAAGTAAATTACATCATTTTTCTTAATTGCATGTATATTACAATGGATGCATTGACCACAATGCATTGATTTAAGTATCACCAAAACCAAACGACCCCAAGTATTATATTTGGTGGATGAAGAAAATTTCGTATTTTAGAATAAAATTAACTAACACTCTTGTGGACAAAAGTACAAATATCAAAGTAAGTAACCCAACTAACAGAAACATGATCCATACTTAGATAATTGGAAAAGTATATGAGACAGAAGCTTAGTAACAATCTCTACTTTTCCAAGTTGAACTATCATAATTGAAACAAACCTATCAAAATTGACTAAAAAATATATCACTTATTAAGTACTTAGCATAATCTACTAGAATAACCAAAGCATTAAAATCACCAACTTCAATCATTAGCTTGAATGGATTACTCCTCTTGGAAGATAAAAGGGTCCAGAAGTTTTTTGTTAATTTTTGTCAGTGCACTTAATTATTCGACTTGCTATCCAGCAAAACTTACTAGTCATGAAAATAACAGAAGCTCCATCAGATTCATTAACAATAATCAACTGAACCAAAAAATTTAGCCGCACCCTGGACCAAAAAGTAATAGCATTCTTTACTTGCGCATCAGCAATGTACACACTGCCTTGTAATGTGAACCACAAAATATTTATATTAATCATCTTGAGGGTGAAACCTGAAACCTTCGTTGGTGAAAGGAAAGCTTTAGAGACATTACTAGGGTTGATGATTATTGTATAACTTGTTGATTATGTTGTTCATTGCAAAGAAAACAAAATTTTCTAGGAAACAAATAAAAGAAGGTAAATTAACACGGAGTGTGCAAATTTATTACTTGGTTGTTGTTGTTGTCAGTCTTGTAGAGATCCAGTTTCCAAATTGAGCGTATGGTACTTATCCCTAGAGCTTCTATTGGTGATTGTGCTGAATAATAACAAGAGAAAATGATACTTATCACTAGAATGGACAACATTATCACATTAGCAAACATATACCATAACATGATAAAAAATAGGCCTAATTCCAATATGAAGTCCAAACTATTAAAAAAAATGTCATTTGTGTACTAAACTATTCAAAAATGATAGTATTTAAATATTGACAAAAATGATAATACACTTAACGTGGATGGAATGTCTCCAACATTGTTTTAACAGTTAGAGAAAACAAGATTGCAACATCTATGATAAAGTTGAACTTCTCTCATGAAATCATATTTTCCCTCCACCTTTGCCAAGTTTTCAAGCATGAAACTAATGTCCTCTTTCATCACCTGTTCTTCTTTGAAATTGCCACTACACATATAAGCAGGATTAAGAAACCAGCCATAACAAGTACTGTATGAATGATATTCTTCTTTCTTCTTTTCTCAACCAAAATTTCTCCTTGTCATTTTTAGAACGTTGTATGATTGAATCTTTGGCCAATTTGGCCAATTTCGTTGCTTCATACAAATATCATGTTGTAGATCCATCACCAACTACTAAACGAAGCACCCAAATTAAATACTCAATGAAATTCAATACTTCGAATCTGTAACTCCAACTCAGGGTCTTAGAAATATACTAGTGACCTTTTTTGTTTCTTTCTTGTTATAGTCTAGACCTCTCCACTTAGAAAATGCAACAAATAAACGCAATTCATTCTCCATTACAAATCTAGATTGAAGCATCAAACAGTTTGAACCAAATCTAGTCACACATGGATGCTTCAACTCTTTGTTATTTGTAGCTTGCCACATGAGTGATAACACAATTGTGTAATTATACATATAAGTAACTATAGACTGGGCACTATCAAATATATCATGAACCAATGAACAATTTCATATATATCACTAAGAAGTTGCATCCCATGAGCAGCACAACGTGTCTTAGACATACGTGGATAGTTTCCAATAAGCATATCACCATCCGACTAATAATTTGAAGCATTATCAATAATGAATTGGACCACAGAAGACATAATATCTTTAAAGAATATGTCTGTTCTTTTAAAAAAGGGGAATATATTTGTCTTTTAATCCTTGTAACCATGAAAAGAATTTAGGAACACTGCTCCTACTGGTGAACATGCAATGATATTGATAAAAGACCATGGCTTCATGTCAGACCATATATCTGACATCATCGTAAACCCAGATATATTTCATGTTTGCTTCACACTTGCAACATATTTTTTCAAATTTTTTCTATATTCGGGGATCAATTTTGGTCGAAGAGTTGAATAACTTGACACCTTATAACAAAGACAATACTCAGCAACACCACTCACATATTCAATAAAACTAGGTGTTTGAACAATATTAAAGACAATGTTATTTGGGGCTACTAGTCGAACTAGCAAATTATCAACACCTTTATCTTTTTTTTTAAACAAACTTGGAATAGTGATTGTTGCAAACAAGTTGTCAACTAAGTAGGCTTCTGCTTGACCACTCTCCGGAACTTTTGTACAAATTTCTATATCACACCCTCTAACTCTAGACAAATATGACTTGATTCTAGGAACACCTCCTGCCAAATCTTCACAAAACTTGCACTTAATTCTTCCATTAAATTCATTAGCGTAGTCCCAAAACTTTCCTCTTTTCCAGTACTAGTACTGTGATCATGCCCTGTATACATATACACGTGGCATATTAAATATTGATGATTAATTTATTGAAGATTCAGTTCCACTAAAATATACATGTTGGCGAAAAGAAAATGAAAAAGAGAATTGGCAATGGCTATGGCTTTGTCTTTACAATATTACATTTCATTCTCTGGTGGCTAGCTATTGGATTTTTATTTTGTGAGATTTAGCTATGTGGCTAATAGACTATCATACTTATATGCATTACCTTTAATTGATGCATGTATGTGTGGCAGTCGTCAACAATAAGCTCATCTTCTTTGAGCCATGCAATTGATCTCACTATGTAGTAAACAATATATATATAAATAGTCAAATACTCACTACAACAAAACTCATATATAGTGGCTAAGAGAATTTGCCTCTATAAGTCTATTGTTTGCTTATGTATATATTTAGAGGCAGATAATACATTTGCCTCAAATACTCTAGTGGCTATAGCCGTATAGAGGCAAATATAGTGGCATATATAATATGTTGGTGATTAAAGATTCTGCAACAAATATATTAGCCGCTAATGTCATTTTTATTTTGCCTTTATATCCAATATCAAAGGCTTAAGTATTTGCCTCTAAAATTACCTTCATTGGCTATTAAACTTGACTCCAAAAGTATCTATAGAGGCATATATTTTTGTTTCTAAAATAAGTTAATGATGCAACTACATTTGCCTCTAATAAAATATATAGAGGCAGATAGTTTTGCTTGGAAAGATGAATATATTGTACTGGATGGGAATACTTCAGCTCCCAGTCAAAGTGTTGAAGATGGTAGAGAAGGCATGTTCTGACTTCCTTTGGAGTTCAGGGGAGGAAGGGAAGAAGGCGAAGGTGCTCTGGGAAGTGGTAGCTAGGCCTAAAAGGAGGGGGGGGGGTCTGGGATTTAAAGACCTGAGAAGCTGGAACATGGCTTATTTGGTTAGACACCTTTGGGCTATCTCTTCAAATTCTTCTTCTTTATGGGCTTCTTGGGTTAGACACTATCATCTCTGCTACACCTCGATCTGGGATATCTCTGCTTCTGTTCCTT
This sequence comes from Linum tenue, assembly GCA_946122785.1. NCBI lineage: Eukaryota > Viridiplantae > Streptophyta > Magnoliopsida > Malpighiales > Linaceae > Linum > Linum tenue. The sequence continues at coordinate 69,458,734 of CAMGYJ010000008.1, read as the reverse complement.
GTTCATGGGCTTGGAGGAAAGTGATGAAGATTCAACCACTTGCTGCTCAGCGCCTCAGAGTTCGTTCGACAAGTGTGTTTTGGGATGATACTGTCATGGACAAATTCTCTGTTAAAAAGGTCTGGGATACACTTCGTGTTAACAATGAGAGGGTTCCGTGGCATTCTTTGGTTTGGAAATTATTTGGGACTCCTAGGGACAAGATGATTGTCTGGCTAGTCATTCTGAATAGGATTAGCACGCTCGATAAGGTGCAAAAGTGGAATCCTTTAGTTGTTAGCACCTGTCACTTATGCTCGTCTGCTGAGGAATCGAGAGATCACCTCTTTTTTGCTTGTTATTATTCAAAAACTGTGATCCGAGCTCTGTTTGGTGGACGAAATATGGTAGGTGCTAACTGGGAAGAATCTCTGACGATGGCTGTGTCTTTGTTTCGATTGAATTGTAATGCCTCTGATCGTGGAAGACTGCTGTGGATTATGGTGGTGGCTGAACTGTGGCGAGAAAGATGTCGGAGAGTTATGGTAGGTGAAGTGTTGGATGCTGGTCAGTTCGTTGGAAAGATAAGAAGCTTGCTGCAGCTGCTAAGGAATGGATATCCTCAAGTAGCTACTGCAGTTTCTAATGATTTTGTTAGCAGATTAGGTGGCGAAATATGATGAGTCTTAGTTAGTGTTTTTTGCTTGGTCCCATCTGTGTATTGTACTGTGATATGTTGTCTCTTTGGTCTGTCACTGAGTTTCCAGTTAGGGAGGATTTCCCATACAGGGCCTCCCTTTCTTGATAAATAAAACACCTTATTCATCACAAAAAAAAATATATATATATATATATATATTGTACACTATTACATATTTCCATTGATATGATAGTTGAACAACATAGTGTAGAGTGTACATCGTATGATTGAAGAGAAGGGAAATGAGAATCCACACGTGGGAAAAGTAGAGGTCGCTTAGCATTGGGGCATATATAAGCAACTCCAAAACCAAAACAAAAAAAACTATTTATTCGAGAGTTGAGAAGCACTCATGAAGAGCTGTACGTAGCCAGAATCAACTTTCTAAGTATTGCAACTTTTTGTGAGTATTACACTTGAATGCTAGCATAAATTTCAACTCGATCGCCTCCTTTTCGTATCTACAGACAAGCAAGATCAGAAATTACAACATTGAACTACTACTTTGGTGAAACTATGATCATCATAAATGACAATATTTTAAGAAATGTATCTGTAATCAAGTTTGATAGCATCACTCAACCCACTACCAAATTACACCATCCAATCCAAATCTAAAATGCATATTATCACTACAAAAAAGAAGAGGTTTGGGAACCAGGATTGGGAACGACTTTGTTATGTTGTCTTAGGAAATAGTTTTTTAAGTTTTATTAGGGACAAGCAAATGAAATTGTCCCCAAAAAATAAGGACGGTAATTTTATCAATTTATTTAGTTAGTTTAGTTGTCCCCAAAAATACTCCAGCGGGATTATGAAAATTGGGGGAAATTGCTTTTCTTTAGCGGATTAAGAGGGATTTTATTTTGGTCGCAAAAAATAGGATCACAAGCATTTATACATATATAAAGAAAGGATAAGAATTGATAAAAGGAATTTCAGAATTTAATAATCAAAGATGGGCGACGTTTATGATTTATCATTATGAGTGAATGGAGAGATAAAGAGTTATTTTAAGAGAAAAGGAAACTGCATATGTTAAAGGAAAAATAAGGCTTTCTGTTCTCTACTTCTCTTCCACTTCAAAACCCTACCAGTATCCTCATATATTTTTCATATAGGCGGCCGCCCAGCCCTAACTGACTGCATCTCATCGTCTCGTCATATATTTTTCAAAACCCTATGAAGCAGCCTTGCAATGAGAAAGATCAAGTACCGGTACTATAAATTTCGTTTTTCACTTCTCTTCAGCGTCGTCCCTTCTCAATTGTTTCATCTCTCCTCCCCGCCCTTTTCCCCAGATTTCAAGTTTTTGTTTGGCCTTCGATACAAGAAACTTCAATTTATTTGTTTTGGTGCTTGCAGGAATATAAGTCGTCATAGTAATTCCCTGGAGAAACACAGAATCAACCCAACATTTGGGTATTGTTTTTTTTTTTTGGTCACCGTATCATCTTTCTTTACTTTTCTTTGTAGAAAATCATGTTTCTTAGTTGTCACTGCTATTATGTTTCTTAATTTTTTTTTCCTGGCTTGGAGAAACAGATATTTGACTAATCCACATTCATTTTTCCTAGCTGCTCACAATGACTATCAAGAGCACCATAACCTCAAATATTAGCAGTTGCCTATGATTTTGTGGTGGTGAAAAGGGAGAAGTTGTCAAGAAGGTGGATCTCCTTCTGTTGATCCGTTAAAGCTATCTTATCATCCAATTTTGTAGGTTTATTTGTAATTCATTCGACTACAATTTCTACTTGTATGTACTTCAACTTTTCGCTGATGATCTTGGTCATAATGGAATCAAAAGTGGTGGTTTGCATAGTTTTATACGGTTTGTGCAATAATCATCATAAAATAATTCAATTACGAGACAATTGTTCGTCTCTAAAAATCATAAGTGACAACTTGTCGTCTCTAGAGATATAGTATAAGGACCACTAGTAGTCCTTGAATGAAGCTTTTAGGGACGAATTTTAGCCTCAATTTAGATACCTATAGGAACGAAATGTCGAACCTAAAAACAGAAAAGGGGACGATATATAGACCCAACACAATCATGAAATTGATTATATAGGACAATAGTGTGTCCCTCGAAATAATGTTTAGGAGACGACTTATTGTTGCTGAAGTTATATCTCTAGGGACGACATGTTGTCTTTCATGAAAAATGACAACTCATGAGTATCGGAGACAACTGTCGTCCCTAGTAGTGGGGACGACCAAGAATTTTGTCGTCCCCAAAATAATAGAGGACAAGCGTATAAGGGACGAAACATAGGGCACGACTTAGTCGTCCCCAAAAATTATGGGGACGATTTTGCCTATTTTCGGGGACGACTTTTGTCGTCCCTAAACCTCTCCTTTTTTGTAGTGTATCTAGCTACCTCTTGCAGCCGAGAACTACCTCTTGCAAGCTAATAACAGTCACCAGCTTTGCTACTAGCCTGTAACAGAAGCAAATGAATCAAATTAATACCCACTGGCATTACCATTCTTAATAACAAAACGGATCAAATTGAACATATGATCAAAAGGGGAGGTTTTGAAACAAAATCAAAGAACAGAACAACCTGCAAGCAATGATCTTCAACGTATCTTCTACTGATATGGCAGATTGGCACTGAAATCAAAACTCATTAATTGTTTGTAATTAGTATCCTACATTAATATTTTTTATCTTTCCATATCATGTTTATGACATTATGAAAACATTCCTCATCATTATCGAATACTTAACAACATTCAAGTATCTTATCAACAGCTGAAAAAATGCAAAATTCTAGCAGCAGTAAGAAACCAGGAATGCCTAACTTGCCCAGTAAACCGATCAAGCTCTTAAATAAAATAAACACTATGTTGCGAATCCTGCCATAACCTAACATCTACCAACCAACCAATTAAGAGAACAATCGACCACCAAAATTTATCCATTATTCATGAGAGAAATGAAATTGCTATTGACTGAGAGATAGGAGATGAGAATGTGTTTATCAAATTTCAACTCGGACCGAATAAACGCCATGCAGGGAATCAAAGGATTTGTTGCCGACAACCTTAACATGAAATTCAAGATAAGATATTCAGTTAAATCATGTGTTTATCAATTTACCAAAAAGGGCTAAACAGAAGGAACTAGTTCACTGAAGGATCGTCGGAGATAGCAGCGGATTCGACAAGGTCTCACTTATCAGAGGAAATCTTAACTTGAAGTGATGGGATCATGCATGGGTAATGACAAAACCGCAGTTTAGATTTCCTTCGGTTTGTGCCCAGCGTTGGAATGATGAATACCCATCGACAAAATTTGCATCATCGAAAACCCAATAAAAAGTTTTAAGGACCGAACAAAAAATTGAAAACATAGAAATCATTACCCAATCAGAAAGACAGAAAATAGAGAAGAGCAACCCACCTAGGCTTGGCAACCCTGACCGACCCAGCGGGTATCCACCCGAAACCCGCCCGAATTATGCCCTAAAAATCCGTCCGTTGTGGGCTTTTGGCGGATTCGAATTTACCCGAAACCCGTCGCTTAGACATCGTATATAAACCAAAAAACGAGCCCTGCAAACCCTAATCTCTCATTTTCCACTCTCCGCCGTCCCAAACGACTCCTCCCATTCCTCTAATCCTCTCATCTTCCTCTTCGAGAACCTCCCGAAACCCTAGCTTCTTTCTCTCCATCGAATCTCCAAACATCTAATTCGCTCAAAAATCTCTCTGTTCCCCACGATTTCCTCCCAATCCAGCTTCTTTATACAATTATGATTGCCTACTGGCAATCATTATCTCTCAATTTGGCCAATTGGATGCTAGTTTTGCCGGCGATTTCGTCGGGAAACAGCATGCAGAGCCCTAAATTGCCCGCTGCAATCTTCAATTTGCAGCTATTGGGGGAAATCGACGTGATATCGCACATCGAGCGAGATAAGTTCCTTCTCCCCCTTTTCCTTTCGTATTCTGCTGCACTTTCTTGCCTTCTTCCTTGTTCTCGTATATAAATTAACCCCTCGATTAATTTCAGGTCACTGGTCAGCCTTCTTCCTTAAACCCATTACCTGCACTCTGCTCAGAGCACAGTCGAGGTAAGCACAAACTTAACCCATTATTTTCCCAGATTCATGAGCTGTGTCTATCATTCGATGCATGCATGCTAATTTTCTTTTGTTTTTTTTTGCTTTGTTTGGGAGTTGTTTAGCTTCGCATTCGAGGCATCAGCTGTGTCTATCATTCGAGGCATCAGCTCAGTGCTCACCATCTGCAGTCTGGTGAACAGAGTCTCCCTCAGTCCCTCTCCAGATTACAGGTAACTTCCAATTGAAGACTTTCCTTTTTTTTTATTGGTCCAATTCAACTCTCGATTTAGTCGATTGTAATTTGTATTGTGTGTTGTGTGATTTGTCTGGGTAGTTTATAGTTTTGGTTGATTGATTGAATGCAATTATTTAATTGTTTATGTAGATGGATGGTGCTACTGAAAATTGTGCTTTGAATGCGAATGATCCTACTGTGCCTTCTAATCAAAACGGTAATGGTAATGGTAATGGTAATGGTAATGGCAATGTTAATGGTAATGGTTCTGGGAATGTTGATAATGGTTCTGGGAATGATGCTAATGGTTCTGGGAATGAAAATGTTGAAATAATTCTGGCTGAAGATCGTAAATTGACTTCTGATATCTGGCCACATTTTGTGAGGGTCAAGTTTAATGGGGAGATTAAAGCCAAGTGTAAATACTGTCGAAAACGTTTAGGTGGTGATACTAGTAATGGAACCTCCCACTTGAGGAACCATTACAAAACTTGCACCCAAAGAAAGATACATGATGGTAGGCAGAGAGTTCTTGGTCCTGATTATAAACCAACTGGAAAACCCCTCCTATCTGCTACTCAATTCAATTCTGATGTGTCTAGGAAGGAATTGTGCTCTATGATTATGGTGCATGAGTATCCCCTGAACATTGTTGAACATGTGGGGTTTAAACGTTTCTGTTGTTCTTTGCAACCCCAGTTCACTGTCCCTTGTAGAAATACAGTTAAGAGGGACATATTTGCTTTATATGGGGCTGAGATGGCAAAGCTTCAGAAGGTTTTAGATGGTAATATTGGTAGAGTTGCAGTCACAACTGATATGTGGACTGCAACTAACCAAAAGATGGGGTATATGGCGGTTACTGGTCATTTTATTGACAATTCTTGGAAACTTAAAAACATGATGTTGAGTTTCATCTATGTCCCTGCCCCTCATACTAGTAAGAGGTTGGGAGATAGGTTGTTCAAGTGTTTGCTTGGTTGGAATCTTGATAGAAAGTTGTCCTCGATTACCTTGGATAACTGTACCACCAATGATGCCATGATTACTCATATGAAAACTAAACTTGCTATTGATGATCTGTTGTTGGATGGTGTGCTGGTTCAAATGAGATGTTATGCTCATGTTTTGAATCTCATTGTGAAAGAAGGGTTGGAAGTCATCAAAGATGGCATTGAATTGGTTAGAGATAGTGTTGTGTACTACTGGAAGTCCACTCCTAAGAGGGTACAAACCTTCTTTGAAACTGCTAAGCAGCTTAAAGTGCCTTGTGAGAAGCAACTTGTGCTTGATTGTCCAACTAGGTGGAACTCCACCTATGATATGCTATCTACAGCCATTGTGTATAGAGATGTTTTCTCTCGTTTGAGGCAGTGGGATAGTCAATACACCACTGTCCCTACTAGTATGCACTGGGAGTTTGCTGCTATGGTCATTGATAAGCTGGAAATTTTCAGTGAGATCACAAAGCTATTTTCTGGCAGCAAGTATCCCACTGCTAATTTGTTTTTCCCCAAGGTTTGTGATCTGAGACTGAAATTGTTGGAATGGTGTGTTGATACCAATTCTCTTATCTCGGCTATGGCTGAGAGTATGTGGGAGAAATTTTCTAAGTATTGGGATGATATACACTTGGTTCTCGCTGTGTCAGTGGTTCTTGATCCTAGATACAAGTTGCATGTGATTGAGTATTATGCTGCTAAGTTTGGCAGTACTAATACTGACTTGGTGGCTGATAAGATTAAGCAATGTATTTGTGGTTTGGTGCTTGATTACCAAACCAAGTCTGAGAGGAACAATTCTGGTTCTTCAACTGCTTATGATAGTTCTTCTACTCCTGCAAATGATGATCTTGATTTTGAACTGTTTGTGAGTCGGAGGAAAAAAAGCAAAGCAACTCTGGTCCATACTGAACTGGATCACTATCTTCTTGAGGAACTGATTCCTAAAAGGTCTCTTGACTTTGATATACTGATGTGGTGGAAACTGAATGGCCTTAAGTACCCCACTTTGCAAGCAATTGCAAGGGATTTCTTGGCCATACCAATTACATCAGTGGCTTCTGAATCTGCTTTTAGCTCTGGTGGGAGGTTAATAGACCCTCATCGGAGTAGATTGCACTATGATACAATAGAGGCAATGATGTGTACCAGAAGTTGGATTATGGAGGAAATGCAACAAGGTAATCTGCAATTACTTGTCTTTTTCATTAAAATATTAACTTGATTGAATATTAATTGTCTTTTTCAATGTTTTCTTCAATCTGCAGAATCATCGAAGGCTGATGTAGAGGCAATGGAAGGGGTGTTCTCTGCTCTAGCAATTTCAGATTCCAGTACTGAAGATCAAGACGAAGCTGGTAATTAGTTCAATTTAGATTGGTACTTAGTTTGATAGTTTCAATCTCTAACTGTAATTTTTTATTCTTACAGTTCAGGGGGGACTTGTGATGAGGAAGCATCTAATATCCCTAGACGACTGATTTGTTCAATGCAATGAAAGGTTCAAGGTATTGAGCTAGACTTGAGCCTTTTAACTTGTTCAATTTAAAAGTGACTTTCACTTATCTAACTTTGTTTAAGTGACTTTCACTTATCTAACTGTGTTTGCTACTCTGTTTCTTGCAGTGATTGCTTTTCATTTTTCAAGGATGAATGCTGCTGTTGAGTGTTGAGTTGGTTCCCAAGCATAGTGTTGCTTACTTTTTGGAAGAAAAGATCAAAGGAACTCGTGTGTGCTATTAGTATAGGTTTTAGTTCGATTTATGGATGATGTTATTGGGGTTGTCTGCCTTTGTTTTTTATATCTTCCTTTTGAGTTTTGAACTTGAACACTAGTGTAGTGAAGAACATGTTATATGGGTTTTGGGTGGTGGGTTTTGGTTGCAGCAGCTTGTTTGGTTGCTGCAACCTATCACTTTTGTTTCATTGTTTGAACAATGAAGATCTGGGTGTTGGGTGGTGGGAGGGTTACAGCCCCAGATCTTCTCTTTTGTGTTTTGAATTTATGTGCCTTGAACATCAAGGTACTTTGAAGTTTGAATTTCGGGAATTTTTTATTAGGTTTTTCCTTTTTTTGTATTTTTCTCAGGATCCGTGGTGATCCGTGGTTTACCCGAATCCGTCTGGGGACGGTGACGGAAACCAAACGCGCCCCGACAAAGGGACGGGGACGGGGACGGGGAAATCCGTCAGCCTTGACGGATGGGTAACGGGAACTAGCTACCCGTCCCCGATCCGCCCCGTTGCCAACCCTAAACCCACCATTCTTGACCCAACAGTTGAGGGGAGAGAACAAAATGAAGTCGCGGATGCGACGATTGGCGAGGGAGGAGGAGGGGATGCAAGTGGTGGACCTGAGTAAGGCGACAGTGACGAAAGCGGATATCCGCTAGCAAGGATATGCAGGAGTAGGAGGAAGGATTGGGATTGATACCATCATCCCCCTCATCGTGGTGATCTAGATGCTGATAAAGGTGTCGTGATGGTCGGAGGATTGGAGAGCAGAGACTGAGATTCAGAGAGTTGAGAGAGATTTCAGAGTGGTTGTGTTGGTTTACAGGGATGATTGGAGAAATGATCGGCTCGGCGGCAGTTTAGAAGGAAGGGGGAAATTGATCATCAAATCTAGGTTTTCTTTTGTTTATTGGGTGGAGCCGAAGAGACTCTTAATAAAAAACGAAAATTACAAAAAACATGTGTCCCTGCCCAAAATTAAAAATAAGCGCTCAAACTCCCGCGTTACAAACCCACATTTGCCTCTAAAACTAAAACATCTATCATGTGCCTCTATAAGTATGAATTTATTAGAATTACTTTGATATAGCTAAGTTGATGATACCATTAGAGGCATAATTTAATAGTTATAGAGGCAAATTTTATATCAGTTGTATATAAGCAATATTTAGAGGCTAATAATAGTACTAATGGAGGCAAATTCAATATATGTTGTGTAAAAAGTATTTTTAGAGGCAATTAGAACTTCTGTCTCAATTATTAGCCACTATAGACAAATTTTGTTTAGTGATTTATGACTTATATTTCACGAAAGCTTCTATAATCTACAACTCCTCTTTTCTCTCTCCCTGCAAAATTTTCGAGACCCATACAAGACCATAATTGTTCTTCAAGTTCTTTAATTCTCAATTCTCAGAAGCCATTTGAGCTGTAATATTGGTGGATAATGCACTTCTCAATCTCATAAACATCTACATTCTTTATTAAACTTATGCATAAAGAGCAAGGAGTAAAGAAACACAATACTATTTTTTTTTTGACAAAAGAAACACAATACTAGATAAAAGAGAATAGTGATTCAAGTTACTTACTTCAAGAGTCCGAGTTATATTTCTCTAAATTGATGGATGGGCTTAAAAAGAATAGAGTTGTATGTTTCTGTGTTGCAAGAGATTAGTCTGGGAATGGCAGCCAATTAAGAACAGATGCAGGTAAAAAAGGACCAAATTGATTTGTCTTACTTTTGTTTATATAGGGGGACGGTCGACGTTCAATTCGCGTACATATGCTGTCATGCTGAGCAATTATTGTTCGCGTAATAATTATCTTCCCCAACTCAAATACGGAAAACATCCAATTGTCCGTAAAGAACGGTACGATGTGTATATTACACATATTTTTGCTGTATAAACTAACTAAGGTGATAACAACGGATCCTGGTTGTGGGTGATTAGGCATCACATCATGGAATTGGTCAATCAAATTATTCCAAAAGACGATTTCAACTATATTACCCTAGAATTTGAAAAATCATAATAGTGAGTTATTGAAATAAGGAATAACTGTGAATCAAATGTAACTGATACAACAAATTCAATCAATCTAATTTCAACACCCTTTTGCCTTACAACAAAAGCATATTCGAATATGACATGTTCTGCCTTAGCGACTACAACCTCTCCATTTAAATTTGAGCCCAAACAAAGTTATGGGGACTAAATACGAAAACCACTACAAATAAAAATTTGATTAGGGATTACACATACCAGACATATATGCATGGGGAAGATTCTCGACATCTAAAAAGTGGAAACTATAGGATGGTATTTCAGGAGCATTCGGGAGTTCTATGACCACTGTGTCATCATGGAAGCAAATTCAGAGAGTGGTAGGTGAAACCATATATATAATCAACATCATATGTGCGGACAAAAAAATTACTCAACACTAAAATCCTGCCCTCAAGAACAATAGGATGAAACAACAAAACCTGAAGCATATCAACTAATTAATCCCTTAAACTCTATTTTCTACAAGTCACATGAAATTTTAGTTTAGTGTTTATGGTGTTGACTGGCAGTTTTCCTTAAATAGGTTTCATCAGAAAAGTGGTCTAATTTTGGAAATGGGCAAATGAGTGGAACGTTGTGATCATAGGAGTAAGCCCACTTATTTCATGTGTTTAAAAAATAATTTAATAGAAAGACAAGCAGGACGTAGAGGTCATGGAGAATAAGTTTCAGAATAGTTATATTGCATTTGTAAAGATCACCCATGATCCTTTTAATTTGATCAACAATATAATTTATAGCTGAAAAGTAAAACCGCCACCCTCATTCAAATTTTCCTGTCCATAGAGTGATTTTAGGAATCTGATGTGGCAGGGTGTTGAGCGGGAAAAAATAATAACTCCCCGCCAGATTGCAGAACTAGGAATCATCCACTACCCACCTTTTTCTCCTGGTTTCCCACGTTATCATTTAGTTATTATTTATTTTTCATTTAATTTTCGTTTGGCTGAAATACCACCTTTTCTACTGGGTTCCCACGTTATTCTTTCGCCTACCCGCAGGACAGGAGGAGAATCAGTTTCCATCGGAAAATTCTGGTAAGAGGGCGTCACGGTTTCGTGTTCAGCGGAGGAAGGCGCTGACGGCCGGCTGTTGTTGAGTTCATGGGAAGACGACCAGACGTTTTGGTGGTCAGTGGCGGAAAGCAGTGACGGCCCGCTTCTGCTGCGACTGAGGAGATCGCGTTTGGGAGTGCAGCGAACTATCTCCGTGGCGAAGAGGTTGTCGACGATCGAGGCTTTCCCTTCCGGCGAGAAGCACAACTACTGCCGCCGCCACCACCGTCTCCCCCGCCGCCACGAACCCTGCTTCTTCTTTCTTCTCTGCTTCAGCCTCTAGAAGGTCGCTACAAATCGCTCCAGCTACTCGCATCCGTTGAGGAGCCATCGCCGCTGCGCTCGACGCAGCTGCTGCGGCCACCGCCGCCATCATCGAAGCGCTCATCATCCCCTTCTTCTCCCACCCGCTGCCGTTTTTTCCGTTTCCTTCCGCCGAGCACTTCACCACTCTCCCTCTCTTCGCCATCGACGGCAGCCCTGCATATCACCCAATCGATTCAATTTCTTGGTTCCCCCAAGCCGAATTGATAAAAGCCAGATGTAATTGTGAATTTCAGGGGAGGGGGCGTCAAGAGTACTCACCGAGAACTGGAGCGGAGGAAACCCCTAGAGAGGGGTTGAGACGGAGAGATGCATGGATGAAGGAAGAAGCTGTGGTTTTGGCGGAGATGGACGCCATTTTTCACACTCTGACCCTGGGAAGGAAGGAAGGGATTAGGACGGTAGCTGGTTCTGTGAGAAACTACTGGAAGTAGTGAGCTTTTCAGAGGTGATATAATTTGCACAGCTTAATACTGACCATAGAATTTGCCCCCATCACAAAGTTCCATGCTAAGTTACTCTCCTTATTGGATCTTTTAGTTGTGTATAATTCTTGGTTTCGTGATATGGTATTGGAGATATGAGCAGGTGAGGTTTGGAATGGACCAGAGCATTAGCAGTAGTTGGTTGTGAGATGGTATGTGTAAAATGGAATCATGGTAATTACTTGGCTCTACTCATATAGGTAGGCTATATTTGAACCTCAAGGGAAGAATTCTCTTGCCACTTTTTAAGCTTTTTGTTTAGGTTTCCAACGTCAATGTGTGCCTGCTTTATGTCAACATAATCAAGCTTAATTGAAAGCAATACTTCCCACTTTGTTCACTCAATTTTTCCGTGTTTCACGGCTTTCTTATCTAACTCTTTTGTTTCTAAATTGCCTCTATGTTGGATATAACTTGCAGTTTAGGCTATGTGATCGACAACTAATGATTTAATCCATGACCTTCGGAAGAACGGTTTGAGTTTACATTTTCCTTATGTCATTAGTTCTTATAAGTAATTTGTTGAGTTCTTATGCTAATGTACGGTCTATTTTTTTCTTTTTTTCCTTTAGTAGTTTGGTCCAAGAAATCATGTGATCATTAATTTTTTCTTTAAGATCACTGGGTTCATCGATTTAGTTTGCCAATCAAGCATTTAACCTTCGTTTAGTTCCTAATTGAGAGCGTAAGATCATTTGTATAATAATAGTACATGCCTCCGATACTGTGTTAAGATGGAACTGAAATGAGTTGGATGTAATGTCTTTGTTTGGTCCACTTTTATTCAGTGTTCAAGAAGACGCGATTAATCTCTCGCCTAGGCGCGATTAATAGCTGGGCAGGAGGAAATCGCCCAGTCTAGCTCTGGGCGATTGATCTAGGCACCTGGGCACTCGGAGACGCGTTTTCACTTTGGTGGGCGACGCCCAGAACAACTAATAAAGGGGAAATTGTAGCCTTTTTGTGAAAATCCCAAACCCTATTCTATTTCCCCTTTCCACCCGCTCTGTAGCCTCCCCGAGAACCTGCCCAATCCTCCTGGAAGATTGATCAATCTGCACTTGCATTTGCCGGATTTGGTAGGCTAACTGGGTTGCCGGCGCCAATAGTCTCTCGAAGGCCCAGAGGTTTCTATTTTACCGTAGTTGCCAACAGAAAGTAGCGAAGAGGGATGCGTCTATCGGTCTATGGTATTAATAGTCATCTTTATCACTATGCTTTTCATTTTATTTGTTGCTTCTAATTATAATGATCAACAGATACGTCAATAAAATATGTGATCGCGTTGACCTACGAATCAATTTGGAATTGTGCAAGTTGTTGAAAATAAACACTATTTCAAGAGACATTGTTTTATGCAGGTATAACAGCTCCATTCTCTACTAGCAAAAGCAAAGTCGATCATTTGCCTGGAGGGAGGGAAACATCTTTGGGAATCTTCTTGAAATTCCCCGACTTTTATTGTTGATCATCTGACCTTCCAAAAATAGCGATGAGCATAATGTAATTGTCCATTTTTTTGCAAGAGGATTATAGATTACCAACTAATTCACTAATAACTCTTGAGCTTTACGGATGGTATTCTTTTTAATTAATTTTCTTTAGTATAGTTATTTATTGTTGTAAATTTTCACTTCATAATGTTAGTATACGTGTAACTATAAACATAATTGTTGAAAGCGTACTAATATTTGTGGATACTCGAAACCTAATATGCTATGAAATAGGTGGCAGACACAAGGACTGTCGTAAATTTAGCATATGTTATACTATCGAGCTAAAAGCCGAGCACAAAGCTAAGAACAAATTTATGGGCACACAAATTTTTGACAAAAAAGTTTTTATTTGTTGGTGGTATATATTTGTTATAAATTTTTAGAATCTTTCAAATGACATAGTAGACAAATCTATAAGTGTTGACTTTTAGATATCAAAGGCAACACCAAAATAAATTATAAAAAATCCATATTGATTTCCGAAAATCATGAATCTTTTTCAGAAACTTAATTTTCACAACAAATGATTGTATGTTTGAACTTTAGAGTGCCTTATTTAATTAAAATTTTGAAGAAATAATTGGAATATTTCAGATATGTCCATTATAATACAATTGTACTATCCGTATACATTAATGTTAGCTATTAACAACCACAACTGCTTTTGGAGATATATATTATTTAAAAGTGAATTATTAGTTAATAATTTTGTATTTTCTCAATTAGTACCTAATGGTTGTCGACCATAAAAATTTGAATCCTTTATTTGATAAATTTTTATCCCTCCAAATTACTAATAGGGAAAATCCCTTGGAGTTTATAATTAATACTTCAATGCTTAATTATTTTATTTTCATGGATATAATAGAAAAATAAGTGAATAATATCAAATTTTATGAAGAAATATTTTTTAAGTAATTTATTCTAACAATAGGAAGTGATTTTTTTCTTAGATGTAAAAAATATATAGACAACAGTAAGCGATAGCATGATCAATACAAATACTTATAAACTAACTAATATTACAATCAATAATTCGCACAAATATTAGTTTCAACCCACTAATAAAATATTAAGACGATCCCAAATTATTTGAAAATATGAAAAAATAGATTAATATAAAAATATAATAAATAAAACTAAATTCATCAGACCAACGGGTCGGGTAAAAAGCTAGTTAGATTCTATAACTAAAAGGAAAAGGATTAGTACCCTCAGTGTTGGGTGGGAAGTTAATTGTGTGTAAATTTAAATTATTACCTCTTGCTCCTAAAAGAAGTATTTTGCTTACTGCATTGTGCTATAAGTTATTTACCTATATGGTTTTGTCCCTTGTGTTATAACAACATTGTCGATTTAACATTCATGTTTCTGTACAAAAGGAACCCTTGATTCTTGTTAGTTGCCTCGTCATCAGGGTGTTAAACAATTAATGGTTCATGGACCATGGTGGTGGTCTTGAAGGTAGGGTTGGGTTGTAATGTCAGGGTAGCTTGCGTTTATCTATGGGCTAAATGAAATGATTTCCTAGATTTATTACCTTTTCCATATGACCCAATGGCCCACTGATTGGGTTTGCTGTGAAATAGTACCATACCCTTTAGAGAAGGTTTAAGTTTACTTTGAACTTAAGTTGGAATGAGATTTGTTGAAACAAAGGTCCACTCAAGGCAAATGACTTTAATTGTAGTCAGTGACTGTGAGTACCGATTCGTCGGGAAAGGTATTTCCTTCTCATGAGTGTTATATGTTGTCTCTTTAGGGTGGTTTGTAACGCTTATAAGGTATTAATCAGTAAACGAAAAGAATTTTTAGCATTCGTGCAATGTTTAACAATCTTCTTAGCATGTAATTATTTATCGTGAACTGTTTGTTAATGATGCGCTAGTGGTCATTCCGTTAACGGCCTAACCAATTTTTATCCCTAATAATTTTATTTGGTTGGTCAAGTGTGCGCAAGTTTCATGGATATAATAAAAGAAAAGTGAAAATTTTAATTGGATGCGCCGAAATGTATATGTGCATATAAATAGCAAAGACTTTGGTGAAAGTAGAGGATTCACCCGAAACAATTTAGTGCAATTGAGTTTTGGAGGAAAAAATATCAAACTTTCTTGGGAATATAAGGGAATAGCCAAGGATTACTTTGCGGAAATCACGCCTCTCAAATGAGGAACAAATAGATTGATATTACTGAGCGCTCCATAATCATGGGAAAAGCTCCCGAACTGAGGAACACATATTGTCAAACAATAAAGGCCGTCATAAATGCAAAGCTTAACCCTTATGTTGGAAGACATACAGATTGAAGGGGGCATTCTTTAGTTAATTTTTTTTAGCGGGATGTGGTAATAATTTACAGTATTGTCCCACAATGTAGGCGGCCAATAGTATACTATGAATAACTAATTCAATTCAATTGAAGCTGGGCCGACAAATGTGTGTCTATTTTCAAAAACAAATGGGAAAGTTATGCTAAGTTCTATGGAAATATAGGTGTCAAAACATGACCCGACCTAAGTAACCCGCCTAATCAACCCGATTCGCGACCCGCAACCCCCTTGACCTGCAATCTGTTTGACCCGAACCCGTTTGACCCGCAACCCACTTGACCCGTAATCCGAACCCGATTAACCCAAACCAAACCCGCCCGATTGGCACGAATCATACTACATAATATATTTTGGTGCATAAATATTATATGTAGATAATATATATAAAGTTTACGTGACTTGCCCTATTATTTTTTCATCTTTCCCACCAAGAACAAAGATTTACTTTGTGAGACAACTGCCATTAAATTGAATCACATAATAGTCTCACTATCTCAGTAGATAAGTAGAAATCCTAGGAGGGTTATAAACATTTTACATTTGGTTGATATATAAATATAATATATATAGATAACACATACATATGAAAAACATGATTTTACATTTGGTTACAACTTACAAATTACAATATGTATTTATAAATAATAAATCAATGAGACACTTTAATCAAAATCTAAAAGAATTCGAGTTAGGAATCTTAAGATTAGGACTTATGTTCTTCACAATAATATAGAATCTAAAATTTACTCAACCTACGTTCTACCATTATTTTTATGACATGTAATGTAAGTATGTAACTAGAGTTCAGGTTTTAAGGTTAGTGTATAGGGTATACGATCGATGGTCGTGGTTTAGAGTTATTAAGATTAGGACGTATGTTCTTCCCAATAACCAAATATAAAATTGACTTAACTTACATTCTTCACATAACATACGATATAGTTTATACCAACAATTTCATAAGATATAACTATAGTTCATGGTTTAAGGTTAGTGTATAGGGTATAGGATCATGGTTTAGAGTTAAGTGTTTGGGTTATTGACTTACGGAACGGTTAAGGGTTGAGGTTAGTTTTAGGGTTGATTACTTAATATTGTGGTTTAGGATAATGTATGGTTGGTGGTTAAGGTTAGTTTTAGGTTTTAGATTTACAATGGTGCTATAGGGTTAGGGTTTAGGGTTTAGGGTTTCTTCATGGTTATGTTTTACGATAGATATTTTGATCTTTATAGTTTATTAATTAATTTGATTTTAATGATTAATTTAACTTGTGAATGTACATCTTAAATATATCATATTCAAATGACATTCCGAGTTCCGACCAACGGATCGAACAACAAACTAGTTAATCGATATAAAATTTATCATCCATGGACTATAATAATAAATATAAAAAAAGGAAGAACTAGATGTTGAGGAAAAATTTTTGAATGCAAAATTCAAAACCCCCAAATATTTGCTCAAAAGGAAGAACTAGTTTTGAGCTTTTTTGCCGAGGGAAGAAAGTTATGAGAGATAGACATGATGGTGGGAATTGTGAATGTTGGGTTTCTAATTTATAGAAGGTGAGAGGTAAGATCTGATTGGTGGTTCCCAATTGGTGCGGATTAATGACGTGGATAGCACAGCCTGTTGGATGGAGGGGTTCATGGATGGACGGGCAGGATTTATTTGTTGTTAAGCGGGCTTTTCGAAATTTTGGGCGCTTTTAATCAGTGCAAATTAGAATTTCGTGGAGAGATATTATTAGTTGACAGAGGTGGAGCATGATTGATGACGTGGATGATCTGAATCGTTGGATTAAGTGGGGGGTTTTGAGCAAACACACGAATTGAAGTTCTCTTTGTGAGATTAAACTCAGTAGCATCTAACTTTCATGATGCTTGATAATCTCGTGTTGGGGATATGCCAATTAGTGGGTTTATGATCAAGCAAGTTGTCAGCTTTTTAATTTCTTATTGCTCAACTATTTACTTATGTTGGTTATGTAACCTTAATGAATCCTCTGCAAGGTACCAACAACTAGCAACATCAAACTTGTTCATGATATATTCAAGCAAAATCTAGTCACTCATTTGTTTAATAATGTACCTTCATGTTTTTTTCATTGCAATATGATGATCGATAAGTTTATTTTAAATTAGTGTAATAACTAATTATAAAAAAAATCGTTGGTTTGGACCGAACAACCCGCAACCCGACCTGTTGTAACCCGCAATCCGATCAACCCGAACCTGATTTGCCCGCAACCCGATCAACCCACAACCCGATTAACCAGCGACCCGACTGAACCTGACCCGAACCCGCCCGATTGACACCTATATATGGAAATCCATCTAGGAAATGCTTTATGAAATGAACAATTTATATTCCACCATCCAGCATCACTGGAAAATTTCCTCATATACAATATTTTGGATATCCTTTGTATTATCTTTAGTAACATGAGAGCTCGCGATGTTGATGCCTTTTTTGTTGTGACCAACTACTTTTCAAAGAAAGGTTTAAAGAACGACCTCTTCTCATTCAAAGGAGCAGGAATCGCCGACTGATGTTACGATGACCGGAACAGCTTCTACTAGAACTAAGCGGATGAATTTTATTAATAGTCATTGCAAAACAAAGCGCAATGGGGGAACTGTCTTCTTAATAAATTGAAGTTCAAACTCTTTTTATTACGTCGATAATGCCAGTCAAGGTAGAAAGACTAGATCTCCAACATGTATCCCTGTCAATATTTAAAATTTAATGAACCATTTTCTCGTAGTACTAACAGTCATTCTTGTGTCATTTCAAACCCTTGTAGTTTTGTCCATATTTCATAATAGAATCACGGGACACCCAATTTTGAGCATAAGTTCATTCGCTAGAACTCTAAAATTGTTGAATATGGGACGCATACAGGTGCTCTAAAATTGCTATCAGCTGGCTCCTGCAACGCGAGGTCAATGAAGCAGGGCAATTTGTGGCCCATGGTTGGGGCGGTGGAGCTGGATTTGGATAATGGGTAGCGAGGAGTTGCAACGTTGAAGGGAAAGCAAGTGATTAGAGTGTGAACAAAATGGAAAAGCAGAGTACTGCATTTGTGGTTTCAATAATGGCTTCCGGTGTGGTTGTGGTGAAATTACAGGCTTCGCCTTCCGAAAAATGCGTTTTTAAAATGAGGGTTTGAAGTGTTGTAAAACTTAATATATATGTTCCGTATTTGAAAACTTATTTTCTCAAAATATGTAGTATAAGAGATCACTTTTTGTCCTTAATAAAACTTTTTAGACGATTTATTGACTCTAATTTGACACCTATGGGAGCGACATGTCAACCCTACACACAAAAAATGGGACATTAAATTATCCCCAAATGGCCACACCACTTTCCTGAAATGGATTATTTAGGATAAAGTTTTTTCCCTAGAAATAATGTTTAAGAGATGACTTATTGTCACCGAATTAAGCCATGTCTATTAGTGACGACATGTCTTTCATGAAAAAGAGACAAGATGACAACTTGTGAGTATTGAGGACGATAGACGGCCCTGGTATCGGGAACAACCAAGATTTTTTTTGTCCCTTCAAGAATAGAGGACAATAGTATTTTTGGGTACGATTTTTGTCATCCCCCAAACCTCTTTCTTTTTGTAGTGATTGGTCGAGTGGGCTTCGTAGTTTGGTTTTAGTAAGGAGTTAGATGGAGATGTGTCCCATGTTTGGCGATGGCGATGGTGATGGTGTGTGGACGATAATTTGATATCGTCTAATTGTTCATTTAGTTAAAAGCATTCTCATTGTCACTATATGAATCTAACGGTTCTCGATCATGGAACATGTCAGCAGGTAATGACGTCCTAAACCAATAAGCCTAAACTATCTTCAACAGAAAGTTTGCGACCCATTATGGCTCTGGCTAGGTACGTAACAAGGTTGTCAAATTGATTTATACCACTGCACTGGTTTTGCAAGTGGAATGATTCGACCATGGTACAACTAGTTTTCATGCAAGTTTCAATAAAATATTCCATAATATGAATACAACGTCAGTTCGGATGAGTTAGAATTAGAACTAATACCTATAACTCAATTTTCAATTTGAGATCAAACACAAATAACCCTAACTACCTTTTGAATTGCGCCCTTCCCCTTCCCCTCCAACACAACTGGAACCCTCACTAAACCTCCGCCTACCTTCTTCCTTACTTCTTTCTCTGCCTCTTCCCTCCAAAACGAACAAGGATTGGCCTCCTCCATTCCCCCCAACCACTCCTCCGCACACTCTACTCTCTCCTCCCCCAACATTGCTCCCTCGACGGTCGCAACTATGCCTTCCTCTGTTCTACTCGCGATACAAGTCAGAAAAGATTAGATCGATGCCACCTCACAGGAGTATCTTTTTGCTGGCTAATCGAGACATCACCGCGAGGATGTCGCGCTGATAGGAAGACCAACGCGAGCAGCGACTTGGTAGGCTAGGCAAAGAAGACGAACTAGGATGGGAGCTTAGGAATATGGCAACTACACAATACTTGCATTATAAATGAATGTGTTATTTTAATATGCACATTTTATTTTTATGATATTTGATAATTTTACGTAATTTTATGAATAAATATACTTTTTGAATGAAAAGATATGTTAACTCTTCTTTTTAGATGTAAAAAGTCAACTATATATTAAATTTTATAAGGACGTATAGGAAAAGAAAAACAAGTTCACATTCTCAAAACAAAAACTCAACCATCTCAAAATAAGTTGAGATGGTAAATAATTCATTTTGAATGATCTCATTGTGTCTCACTATGAGAGGAGGGGAAGATACATGCTACACAATACTTGCATTATAAATGGATGTGTTATTTTAATATATTCTTTTTATTATTACGATATTTGGTAATTTTACATAAATTTACGAATAAAATGTAAAAGTTACTTGTTTCGGTAATTAAAGTTACCATTAAGCTCACTCTTTGCCAAATAAGCAACAGAGTTGAAAAATTAACAAGGAAAAACAGCCAACCTCCTTCCTAATATATCAAAAAGGAAACCAGAAAAGAGACTCTAAGCTATATCAATACGACTATAATTATGCATCTTTTGAATCTCGGAACAAAAATATGCATTTCTGCATCCATACCATCGCGTATCTTCCCTAAATAACTTAGCCAAAACCTCTGGAGACCTCGGACTTTCTCCAAAGCAGCGGCGACACCTCTCCTTCCATATGAAACTTATACTCCAACACAAAGCATATCACCCCAAAGAAACTGTACAGAGATTGTTGTCCCCATAAGAGTAGAAGAAAAGGCAGTGGCATAGGTACATTCACAGAATAACTGTTGCCTAGACTCATCAGCCTTCGACAAAGAACACACCCAACATTAGTAAACATACCCCAACTCTTGAGTTTGTCATGTGTGTTAATTCGTTCAAGTATAACCATCCAAGTGATGAATCCATTTCGTGGCAAAGTAAATTTTCCCCAAAGAATCCTTCACCAACGTACTACAGGCTTCTTAATTCTGATATCTTCCCAAACTATCGAAATAGAAAATTTGCGCATCTTCTTCCCCAACCATGTCACACATCCATTAGCATCAACATTCATTTTGAACTTGAACCAAGGTCTTAACTTTATCAATTGACCCCGGATCCAGGATCCAGAAGAAGTGTTTTTAACCTCCAAAATTGTGATCCCTGATAGCTTGTAACGATAACATTGAGCCACCCAAAAACTACCTCCTGCATAAGCGGGAGCCAAAGTAACCGAGCCACACACGGTACATTCCAAATGATCAAGTCTTTTAAGCCAAAGCTCGCTCCTTCTTTGGTAGAGCAATAGAATCTCAGGCAACATAGGCGCTGAAAATGTTTGATGACTTTCTTTGGAATAATGAAGATCGACATCCAGTAATGAACCAAAGCATAGAGAATGGATTCAACCAACTGGAGTCTTCCCACATAAGAATCCTTATTTGCTCAAAACCCTCTAATTCTGCTAGTTAGTTTGTCCACAGGCACTGCACATTCCCCACTAGACAGCTCAGTCACGAGCAGTGGCAAACCAAGATATTGCACAAGGAGGAAACCTTTGTTGAATCCAGACAAATGTAGGGCATTCATCTTGAATGTATGAGCCTCTCCCCCAAAAAAACACCTCGCACTTGTCCAGATTGCAGTGTAAGCCAAATAATCTGTAAAATTTATCTAGCACACTTTATATCTCACTTAAAGCATAGGCTGACCTTCAGAAAAAATTAAAAGAATGCGAAGTTGAGATGAGTGAAACCTATTTGCTTACACTGGGGATGCAAGTATATTTCTCTTTTCAGAGCTGCTTTATTCAACAAACCTATGAGTGCCTGCATTGAAATGGTGAAAAGGTATGTAGAGAGGGGGTCTCCCTGCCTAACACCCTTGACAGCCTAAAAAAAAACCAAATAGACTACCATTTACAGTAACGCTAAAGTAAGCAGAACAAAGGCACAAAAAATACATTTGATGAAAATTTCAGGGAAACCCATTTTTTCCATCACACGCATCAGATACTCCCAATTCACCGAGTGAAAGGCTTTCTTAAGGTCTACTTTTAGTGCACATCAAGATGAAATAGATTTTATGGTATAATTTTGCACAATCTCTTGCACCATAAGGATGTTCTCTAGAATACTTCTCCCTTAAATGAAAGGTGATTGGTTTCTACTAATCAACAAGGGAAGAACATTAGCTAGTACTTTAGAGATGATTTTGGAAATGATATTATACATGCTATAGGTCTACAAGCAGTGAGTCTATCAGCATCCGGAATCGGTACTAGTGTCAAAGAGGCAAAGTTCATACCTCTAGGAAGCCTCAAATCATGAAAGAATTGCTTCACCCCCTGTGTGATATCCGAAGCAACAACTCCCTAACACTTCTAATAGAACCTAGTTGTCCATCCATCCAGACCAGGTGCTTTAGTAACAACCATCTCAACCAGAGCATTCTTAACCTCCTGATTAGAAACAGACTCACTCAGGAGTCAGGACCTGCTTATAAGCCTCATTCAATTTTCCCATCAAACAGTCTTTAATGAGCTTAGCACCCATAGAAACTTCTTTATTTACAGTACCAAAAAGATCAATGTAGAACCAGACTGCCTCATCAACAATATTTGTACCTTACCTCCTCATCATTATGGGAAATAATCTTCGTTATTGTCGTTCTGGCTGACCGGATACAATCATTTTTGTGAAAGAATGATGGATTTTGATCTCCCAAGGTCAGTCATCTAATACGAGATTTTTGCTTGAAGAATTCCTCATCTTCCTCTTGCATTTGAAGAAAGTCCTTAGTTACCTTTCCGACTTCAGTAAAAGCATATGGATAGAGATCATGCAATACAATAAGTTGTTTGGCCTTAAGTTCTTCTCCCTTTTCTCTCACTTTTCTAGAAATATCAGCAAAGGATGTCTTATTCAACTTTCTGAGTTCACCCTTTAATAAGTTACAAGTATAATATCTGCTTCACACAGAATAACCCAGTTCTTGGAACTTTCTGCTGCCAACCCCCCTCCAGAAGTTGTGGGAATGAATCATGATCAAGCCACATATCAAAGAATTGAAATGGCTTTGGGAACCTTTTTGCCGTCGCACAAGGTTTAAGCAAAATTTCACAATGATCATAAAAGTCCATGGCTAAGAATTCAATCACACAATCAGAGAATTTCTCCAATCAATCCACATTGACCATGAGTCCATCAAACTTTCTGGTCACTGGGTGTCTTGTTGTGGATAACCCAAGTGAATGCAGGACCATTGGTTTTGTGATCTATCAACTCCATTTTCTCAACCCAATCACAAAAGTTAGTAATGTTGCTGGAAAATGGGACAAAATTTGAAGCCTCAGAAGGATCTAATGTGCCATTAAAATCCTCTCCCACAATCCATGGAGCTCCTTGTACTTGCCAATGACTCATCTGCTTATATGTAATCAGACTATCATTTCCTTCATTCGACCCGTACACTACTGTAAAGAAGAAATGCCCTCCTTGCTTCAAATAATTAAACTATCGATGCATAAACTTCTCTTAACAGCCAAAACCTTTAGCTTGACCTCATCATCCACACAGGCCAAATCCTACCCAGTTTGTGCTTTGAATAATTATCATCAAACTGGTACTCAGAAAATTTTTCCCTTATCTCTTCAATTCTTTTTTCGTTGCACTCTAGTTTTAAGTCATGCGAAACAGAAAATCTATGTATCCTTAAGTAGCAAAGCACCACATCATGCTTCACAGGGCCATTGAAGCCCCTAGTATTCCAAATGAGAATAGTCATTTATGAAGAGATACCACCTTAGTGGTTCCTCCTACTTCGCGGGCCTTCTCTACCAACCTTCTTCTGAAGAGATGCTTTAAGTTTGACGCCCCGCTAGCCACAGGAGTGGTGATCTTCAAAGCAGTCCTGGGTTTTGCCCTCGTTGATCACCTTGTTGAATTCCTCCTCGGAAGGCAAAGCACTGAGCGAGAGGGGGTAGTGTGTTCCACAACATTATTCCCTTTAACAACCCCACTATCCCCTTCTATGCGCTCCATTGTCTCATTTCCTGAAGCAATTTCAACCTCCTGTACACCATTTCCAAAAGAAACTTCTACTATTTTCATGAACTCATCAACCTGAACCTTAGTAGCTACTAAAATTGGGATAACTCTTGGATGTTTCACCCTCTAAATCCTTTTTGTTTTTGTCCCTGGTGGACGCAAAGAACAATCATGCCCAAATACTCCACAAGATGCACAACACCTAGGCAATCCGCATACTCTACACCAATAAACATCTCATTCATAACATCTGGAGTGACACTGATTCTATCCACCAACTGTTTTTTAGCACTCTCCTCCACACAAATTCGGACCATACCCAATCGTTCTCTCTAAGCAATAGAGTGATCCACACAAAGAGGTTTACCTATAGAACTTGCAATACGACCCAGCCTTTCTCTCAAATCCAATTCCGCAGGAAGACCAGACAAATTAGCTCATACTGGCACAGCTAATTAATTGTCAATCTCTAGAGCTCTGATTCCTAGAGTCCAGCGACGGAGACAAACAATCTTGTCCCTATAATGCCACCGACCCTCTTCAAAAACCCAGCAACAACCATATATTTAAGTTTATAAAGACGTATAGGTAAAGAAAAATGAGTTCACATTCTCAAAACACAAACTCAACCATGTGACAAAAAAGTTGAGATTGTAAATCATTCCTTTTGAATGATCTTATTGTGTTTCATTTTGGGGGAGGGGACGATAGATACTACACAATATATACATTCAATAAATACAATCGTTTAAGAAAACATATACCAAAAGATGCCTAATTACATTTGATAATTAGATTATCGCTATGTTGGTCATTGTTCCTCGTTCTGCGCTCTTAGATGAATCTATTTAAACTTCTTTTTTTCCCTAATATATTTAAACCTCTTAACTCCAAACAACTTAGAAATCACCATATAAAAGCTTTGGGATATGTCTTTAATCCGTTACGAACAATAATGACCCTTGAAATGAGATTCTTTATTTGTGGATAAGTGATGATTAATAATAGAGTATGCATAAGATTTTTATTTTCTACTTTTTCATCCTCGGTTGGGGTAAAATCAGGGAGGATTTGGCACCGTCTGCATAAGGCAATAAATAGCAGAGCCACCATAAACCTCTAATGGGAACTAACAATTCATATCCAAACAATCCCAAATTTTCAAGGCAATAAATTAGAATTCGCCGGAGGAAAGATTAAAGCAGTCAAAATTAACGCAAAATATTTCTTTTTTTTTTTAAAAAGGCACAGCAGATCGAGAGAGCAATCATGGGAATTGGAAGAGAAACAAACGCAACACCGCGTCTCATCATCCTTCTTGTTCCTGTTCTGGCTTTCTTGTCCTGTGCTAAACAATGCAATTCAAAGGTTCTTCCGCGAAACCAAGATCACAATCAGCACGGCCGTGGCCTCACCGCCGACGCCAACCCTACCTGTAACGTTGATAAGGTCGTCGACGTCATGAATTTTGGCGCCAAAGCCGATGGAAAGCACGACGATGTCATGGTAATTTACGTCCATGCATGCATGCATGCTTCGAATTAAAATTCATACAACCTTACGTAACTTTTTTTCCCCGAATCAATAAACTACATTAACAAAACAAAAAATCATGATTCGATTTAAAAAAAAATGGGGCAGGCATTTATGCAAGCTTGGCAAGAGGTATGCAAAAAAAGCGCTCAGCCGGCGAAGCTTCTGGTCCCGGAAGGCACCTATATGTCGTCTCCGGTCATTTTCCAAGGCCCGTGCCTGAGCACCCAGCCGGTGATCGTTGAAGTCAAAGGAACCATCTTGGCCAACGAGGACTTGAGCGCCTACGACGAGGACTTCTGGTTCTTGTTCGAGAAAATCAACGGCGTCATCCTCACCGGCGGCGGAACTTTCGACGGCCGTGGCGCTTCCGCTTGGAAATACAACGACGGAGGCAGCAATTTCCCCACTGTACGTAACTAATCAAATAAATTAAAAAATTGGAATTAGTATTATATGAGATTAAATGTTGTGGGTTGTAAATGATGGCATGGCAGTCGATCAAGATGAACGATGTGGATAATGGAGTGGTCCACGACTTGTGTTCCGTGAACAGCAAGTTTTTCCACTTCCACGTGACGGATTCGAGCAACTTCACGGCGTACAACCTCCGCATAACGGCGCCGTGCGACAGCCCCAACACCGACGGCATGCATATTAGCAGCACCTGTGGAGTCCAGGTCTCCAACAGCGTTATCGCCACCGGCGACGACTGCATCTCCGTCGGCCCCGGCGTTACCAATGCCAACATCTTCGGGATCACCTGCGGCCCCGGCCACGGCATTAGGTACGTAAATAATTAACACCTTTGTTTTTTTTCCATGCTAATTGAAGCATTCATTTAGAAGTCACAATTTTGGCTTCATTGTCGAAATGCGCGCGATGATTGTGACGTAAATGGGATGAGTGGTGTAAATACGTTATCCAAAAGCAAATTCATCTGGGTTTGGTCTAAAGCTGACAATATCGTACTAATTATCGATTAGGTTTTCATTGTTTTTATCTGTTCTGAAACAGTATTGGTAGTCTTGGGAAAAGAGACCAAGAGAAAGACGTATGTGGGGTGACGTTTAGCAATTGCACACTCAACAACACGACGAATGGTGTGAGGATCAAAACATATGCGTCCCCAATTCAAATCAAGGCCTCGGATATTACTTTCCAGGACATCACCATGAACAACGTCCAGAATCCTATTGTTATAGATCAACACTACGGCTCCAGGAAGAAGAAGAAAGGGGTCCGTAAACCATTGTCAAGAGCCAAGTCATTTCTGCCAAATTCGACACTAATTAAGATCGGCAATATGTATTTGTATTGCAGGATTCGCACGTGAAGATCAGCAACGTGCACTACAAGAACATCCGAGGAACGACGCCTTCCAACGTGCCGATCACTTTGGCGTGCAGCGCCGCGGCACCGTGTGACGGGATCGAGTTCTGCGACGTCGACCTGGATTTCGTCAGCGATGATTTGCAGTCAAAGAAGCATCCCAACACCACCTTTACAGCCTGTTGTACGAATGCTAAGACTACGTTTTCTGGCCAGAACAAAGTACCTATCTGCGAGTAGTAGTGGGAACTTTTGAATTCTGACTACAACTTGCTCTCTGTGAGAGATGAATTAAAGACGAAGCTAAGAGTGTTTGGAGCTGAAACTAGCTGATGGGTACATTGATTTGATTTTTATTTGAATTTTTTTTTTTTAGGATTTGCAAGATTTGTGATTATTTGAGAATATGTGGGTATAAAGAACGGTTATGGAATTATTCCTTGTTATTGTTTATGGGACCAGATCAGGTCAGTAATCCTACTGTCAGTAATCCAATCCTTTCTCCTCACGTGTCATCCTTTTTATTTTATTAAAATTAAACACGGAGGGGCAATAGGATAAATTGCACCCCCTATTCAATGCTGGCGCTGACGCTCTGACGCTAATGCTCTGACGAGGATCCCACTCCCCCACCCCGCACTGGTTTCCCTCTCTTTTACTCTTTGTTTTATTATTAAAAGAAAAATTAGATTATTTTTTCTCTCTCCCATCTACAACAGAAATGAATCTAATCATCTAGCTATCTCTGTTCAAATTTCAACTCAAATTGAATGGTGATTTTTTCGTTAAATAATTTAGTGCTAAAGACAGTAATTACAAATATGAATTTTATTATCACTTTCTACTATCATGTAAAATAGGTGGGGAAAAATTACAAATCTAACTACCATACAATACCAGTATACTATATGGTATAACGTCGTAAAACATGCTACAGAAATTTACAAATCTATTTACCATACCATACCATATGGTATAACATGGTACAATAAAATTACAAATCCACTACCACCACATGGTAAAACATGTTACAGAAAAGTATAAATCTAACTATCATACAATACCACCATAGTAGAACATGGTTAATCGAATGAAACACAAATTACAAATCTAACTATCATACAATACCACCATACCACCATTGTAATTACCATACAATACCACATGGTGATGAGAAGGAACAAAACCATACAAAAATAATATAAATCTAATTACAACCCTTTACGACCATAGTAAAACATGATATCCATAGATATACATTTCGTTACCACACTTTACCATATGGTATAGACACATTACCATATGGTATAGTATGGTAATCTCAATATATATGTATATACAATTACTACTCTCTTCACTTTCTTTTCCAACTTCATTGTCTTCTAACTCTTCTTTCTCAGAACTGGAGTTGATTACCACCCACTACCACATGATAAAACTTGTGACCATAAAAATACATTTAGTTAGCACACATTATCTATGGTTAAGTGTGTAATATCAATATATTACCTAAAAGAAGGAGAAAAAAAACAGGAGGGAGAGAAAAAAAAAAACTTGTCTTCTGTCTCCTCTCATTTCTCCTCCGCAATCAAGACACCAAGATGCAACAAAAAAAAAGAGAGAAGGTCGGAAATTGAAAATTCATAAACAATACTAAAATATAAAACATGCAAACTCGACTCACCTAGATCCGTCCCCTCTTGGTAAATATGGAGCGTCATCTATTTGAGGCCGAGAAAAGAAATAACAGAAGGAAGGAGCAGCTGCAAAGAAGAAGGATTTGGAGCGTCACCGGATTTTGAGACGGGATGCTGCAATTTTTCTTTGTCGATTGTTGGAGAATAAAAAATGAAGTTTAGAAGAGAAAAGGGAGAGTGGAAGAAGAAAGAGAAAAGTCATGTTTTCTCTTTCCTCCATTAAAAGTCAGCATATAAATACTGAAATAAAATAAAAAAGGAAAGAAATAAAATTTCAAAAATCGGACAAAAATTCCCTTTCCAACCCCGTGTCATCCCAGCCACACAGTGGATTCCGCCCCAGATCAACGATCATAAATGGTTACCGACCCTATCTCAAGCCACTGTATATGAGATTACTATGAAATGATTAATGAATTTTCCTAACCCTACTTTATCTCTCTTAAGCCGACCCCTCTCCCGCAATTTCTTCTTCTCCTTCTTCTACCCCTTTCACTTCTTTTTCTTCTAAGGTTCATGACCCCCTCTCACAAAATTGGTTTTTTCCACCGAAATCTAACTCCGCAATTCTCTAAGGTTCATGAATCCATCAGTTGGTCGACTGACTGGTACTTAAGAGGGCATGGGAGCAAAGAATATGTCAACAGAAAAATTGGTCGACTGACTGGTACTTAGGAAGGCATGGAGCAGAGTTGGGGACAAATAATAGCATATTGAAAGAACACACAAGATTTTTTAATGTGGCATAGCCAGGATGATACTAGTCCACGGAGAGTGTTTCCCTCTAAGGTTTTAGCATATCTTATTTCGTTAATCCTAAAGTCACTATAGCAAGATATATATAGGTTTGCTAACACAAACCCTAACTACATAATTACACATTGGTACCAAAACTAAATATAATCAACATCTCTCAAATTGATGTTGGATTCTCAACATCAATTTGGAAGATAGGTATCAATGTCTACTTGAGGAAACAACCTTTGTCAACAAATCAACAATATGTGCCTCTGTTGCCAAATAACTTAGTTGAACCATGCCTTCTGCAAACAGCTACCGGATATAGTGGACAAGTACTTCTATATGTTTCGTCCTATCATGCAATATTGGATTATGTGCTATCTGAATAACACTTTTGTTGACTCCATATATGCGCAGAGGTTGATCGCATTCTACACCTAGCTCCTAAAATACTCTATAAGTCAAACCATTTCAAAGCTTACTTCAGACATTAACCGATACTTTGCTTTTGTGGAAGATTTTGACACTTTATCCTGTTTACAGCACCTCCCGGATACAAAAGATATGCCAAACCGTATAAACCAACTAGAATTAGACCTCCTAGTGTCCTGGCATCCTGCAAAATCAGCGTCTGCGGAAGCTTCAATCACAGGAGTTCTGTCATCGGGGAAAAACAAACCCACTTCGAAAGTGTGTTCACATATCAAAGCAGTCTGTGCACAGCATCAAGATGTGTTGTTCACATATCATAAGCTAATTAACCACATGCACTGCATATGCTATATCAAGTCGAGTATGTTAGATAGATCACTCTTTCTACCACACTGCGATAGTAAGTTTGATCTCCCAACAACTCACCACTCTCCCTGTTAATTAAGCTTCAGATTCTGCTCCATGGAGGTATTGCATGGTCAACATGAATTATAATTGGTTGCAGCAAGAAGTTCATGGATATACTTCTTTTGAATTAACAAACAATCCTGCTTTAGACCGACTCACCTCCAAGTCTAAGAAATAGACACTTCTCCAAGTTCCTTCAAATTGAACGTCGAGTGTAACGATTCTATCATTCACGAATACCATCACTATCACTAACAGTAACTATCATATCATCGATGTAGATCAACAAACAATCATTCCATGAATAGTGTGACATATAAACACAGAAGGATCATTTTGACTCTGACAGAAACCCAATCAGGAGAAGAGTCCCATGAAATTTCTCGAACCACGCTCTAAGCGCGTGTTTTAGACCATATAATGAATGTCTAAGCCTGCAGATCACATGCTCCCCTCTTTGTATTATCCTTTTGGACACTCCATATAAGTAGGTTCCTTCAAATCACCATGCAAAAAGGCATTTTTCACATCAAACTAAATAATCGGTCATTCTACATAGCATCAACAACCAACAAACTCTAAATAGTTTGCATTTTGGCAACCGGGCAAAGGTCTCATCAAAATCAATCACATATTCATGTTTGAAACCTTCAGCCACCACCCTAGCCTTAAAGCGCTCAATAGAACCATGGGGATGCATCTTAACTATGTACACCCAACGAACCCCTATGACAGAGACACCAGGAAAGCATGGAACCACGTCACAAGTATGTTGAGCTTTCAAGGCATCTATCTCACCAGTCATGGAAGCATCCCAATCTCGGATCACCCTTCACATTGATAGTGGGGAGGTATCGAGATAGCATGATCAGCTGAATATCCCACATAATCAAGAAGATGCGAAGGTGGTTGACCAATTTTTTTCCGAAGAAGAGCAATGTGGAACATGCAGAGTAGGCAAGGAAACTATCTCCTGGATGGCAATAGACGAAGTGGAAGAAGTCCCACTTAAAGAAGACCCACTTAAAGAAGACCCACCAATAGCACACACACTTGCAGCCAAAGATGCGCTCGATGATCCACTTGAAGAGGACATCGATGTGTTATGGGTAGAGGGAGTACCAGGCGGCGAGAGCAAGAGGTCATGATTTACCTCACCTTACGGAGCATTATTATTACCAGGAGGCTCAAAATCAAGACCAAACCCACCAGTAGGAGAACCAAAGGCCGATAGTTTTACAAGAAAGTCAAGAGAAGACAAATCATTCGTTGACGAAGTTTCATACTACATAACATGTTCCAAAAAGGTTACGTGACAGGAAATGCGCATTTGACGCTCACTGGGATTATACCAAAGATACCATTTATGCTGAGAACTATATCCCCACAAAGACACAACGGGCGGCGTTGGGAGCTAGCTTATGGCGTGCCTTCTTGGGAAGCAAGACAAAAAATGGTACTAATACATTTTAACTTTGGGCTAACTGGGCTAGCTAATCATCATAGAAAGATCCTTTGTTTGTTAGAAAAAATGGTTTCCCCACTGCCTCGATCCGCCCGCCGCCATGATTCCAAATCTAGAGCCATCCCAAGGTCATCTCGGGGAACGATGGTGCATGTACTACCACAACGGCGACGCCACTTGCATGCAAAGGCTTCTCCGTCGCCTACGAATAAACACCTCGATCCTCCCACCACCACCGCAATGGAGAGCAATCATCAATATTACCCACACGAAGATAAAAAGGGAATTTCATCAAACGCGCTCAGTTTCCACTATCTTCTATCCCTAACTATTTACTAGGTGGCTAACCGATAACCAGCTAGCCGGTAACCAATAAACTTATTATTATCTGGTAGTGGTTGTTGGTAGCCCGTATCGGTTAGTCGGTTATCGGTTTTAACCAGTAACCGATAGATTACCAGCCCTACTATTTTGTATTAAAAATTACCAAAAAAATATATTTCTATTATAATTGGTTATAATTCTTGTTTTTTAATATACCCTGGTTCAAATCATGGTAATTATATAATTTTTATATAAAATATATAAATAATTATGAAGACAAAAATTATATTTTTACTTTCACTTTTGTTGGAGAAATTTTGAAATAGAGCAAACCAAATCCTTAAGAATGTATTATAAATAGTGTAGATTGTGTTGGGGGCGAAAATGTATCCTTTTTTTAAACTTACCATCTAAGTTAACAATACTGCATTATCATCATTAAAAACGTTATGAAAAAAATGAAAAGAAATACATAACTATATAATTTTTATATGTGTATAATATAATAGCTTTTTGCACATATCCAAACTAAATCGATTTGAACTTTAACCCTTAGTCGCTTACTCAATCGGGTTACCGAACAAAACCAGGTTCACAACCTTGGTAACATGTAAATATAAGTGAAACTTTCAAAGTATAATATTCGTGATTTGTCTAGTAAATTAAATTTGAATCTTTGATTTTGAGTGAGCCCAGATATAAGGATTGGGGTATCCCTAGGGTGACATTGCATGTCACCGTAACATGGATTTTTTGGTCGACCTAATCCTGAAGGAGGTTGAACGAATTGACTAATTTGGGCACCACGAGAAAGCACCGCGGTCGACCTCAAAGATCATCTGGTCCAGCGTATTTAGTTTAAGTTGTTATTTTTGGTAGGCCACAATAAAACCTTGGTCGGCCATTTCGTTGGCGTTAGAAACAACATGGTCGACCGTAAAGGTATATAGGTCGACCACTTGATGGCAGTCATTAACAACATGGTTGACCAGTTACAGAAAGTGGTCGACCAGATAGAAGATAAGTGTTCTATCAATTTGTCTAATCATTTGACGTAAAATGAAGATCAAGTGTTAGCTTCGAGGTCGACCGAATACAAGAAAGCCAACCTATGCCCCGTTTCTTTTTTGCTTATGTATGTCGATTTGTGTGGTTCTTTTGCTCGTACAAATTATGTTTCAAACCATCACAACTAGTGATAAATAATGATAACAAGGACTCATCACTTCATAGCATAACAACTAAACAAACTAACAAGAAATACAGTAAAACACAAATCATAATTGTTCACACATAAAAAAAAAACTAAAACAACAGAATAAC
Organism: Linum tenue; assembly: GCA_946122785.1. Lineage (NCBI taxonomy): Eukaryota > Viridiplantae > Streptophyta > Magnoliopsida > Malpighiales > Linaceae > Linum > Linum tenue. The sequence continues at coordinate 69,425,416 of CAMGYJ010000008.1, read as the reverse complement.
AATCAACAATCGTTTTGACCACTTGACAATAAAAACACACAATCTAAAATCTTCGAGTTCCTACTCATGTCCCCTTTCTCCTTCATCCACATTTTCTTCATTGGTGTTCCTAGGAGCCACCTTGCGGTTGTGCATTCTCCTCTCTTCAAATTTGTCACTTTGCTACTTGGTCTGGAACAAAGAGGGGTTGAACTCTTCCCATTCCGAACTTGAGGCAGCGACTTTGTTTGCCTTTCTTTTCTTTTTGCCGCCAAACATCCTGAGATCAAACAAGTGGGAATAAACGTTAAGCACAATTTCGAAATAAACAAAACTCGGTCGACCTCTCCAAAAACCGGTCGACCAAAACACTGTGCGTATAGATAAAATAGAACAACGTTAGGTCGACCTCTAAAACATCATAGGTCGACCTAATACAAACCAAATGTCGAACTCAGAAATTGAAGCACAAATATGGGACGAAGAACGCCAAAATTGCAGTGCAAAACATCATAGGTCAACCTCATAATAAAAAATGGTCGACCTCAGTTAATTAAAAATGATAATGACCCAAACCCGTAACAATTTGAGTAAACAACATCATAGGTCGACCTCAAAAGAATCATAGGTCGACCGCATATTGTTTCACACAAATGAGTCGAAGAAGAACTCCAAAACTCGTATTTTTGTCGTCATAGGGCGACCTCAGATACATCAATGGTCGACCTCGGTGAATAAAAAATGAGAATGTATAGACCCAAACAATGAAAATGTGGAGTGCGAAACAGACTCGGCATCTTAGAGTTCATACACTCCAGAAAAGTATTCAACAACCAAAAGTAGTTGGGGATTGTCTCGTTATCCAACTGGGCAAAACCATATATGATGTTACGGTGATGGTGATTTACATCAACCATCATAACAAATTGTCGATTGTACTTGTTGCGCTTGTAGCATGCATCGAACGCCAAGACATCCCCAAAAAAAAATGGTAATCTGCTCTAGATGTGGAGTCCGACCAGAAGAGATTACTTAATTCACCTTCATCGCTGGTTGTGTACTTGAAGAAGCTGCCCGCATCAGAGGTATGTTTACTTTGCAAGTAACCCAATGTTTGGTTCACATCTCCTATTAGATCGTCGTCAAGTGTTCAGGATTTCTGAACGGCGTTATCCAAATCCTTTGGAGTGTACCCCAGATTTTCATATCCTCCAACTTTATTCTTCATGAACTGATCAATGTTGCGTTGTTTTATTCCTGACTTTCGCATCCCTATCGCTAGAGCCTTGTCTCCTTCACTCACATTTTGATGAGACCGAAGGAATTGAGTTTCTTCTTCATTGCAGCAACGATGTGAGTGCTTCCTCTCGAACTTAGAAACAACCACATTTTCTTATGCCGATCAAAGCGTAAAGTATACGATGCCTTGCAAGAATGTCTTGTCATCTTACGATGTTGTCGTGTCTGACCTTCTTTATCTATATGCATGATACGACCCTGAGGGGTGTATTTTTATCAAAGTCACGCAGCTAACGACTCAATCGAAGGATCGATTGGGCTCGAATCAAGAACAACGCGATCTTAATACGAAAATTGGATAAAACGGAACCAACGGACAATTCCACACCTGGGGAAAGCTCGTATGGTATAAAAGGGTAGTTTCTCGACCACGATTGAAGGGACTATTCAATCGATACAAAGCTCAGCAAGTTTGGAATCCACCAAACCCAAAACAAGTTCGCAAACTTGCAAAACCAAACGGTTTCTTTTCTATTCAATCAACTCTTCTATTACAACGAAAACTAGAGAGCTTAAATAGGCCTAGCTAGGGTTAAACACGTCCCATAAACTCCTAATTACAGTCTAATACGAAAAGGATCAAAAACTACCAAAACAATGAAATCCTAACTAAACAAGAAAAGGAAATCTGCCTTTAGCTCCAAGTAACCAAACAGCTTTGATGCCATCTTTGAGCCTCTCGATCAAAGCCTTCCAGGTAAGCTTCCAATCATCCAATGCCATGTCTTTGTATTAGAACATACCTACTTTCATGTGGTATAAGCCTCTGGACTCGAATCTCATCCATGCTTCTGGAATGGAGCTCCAAAGTAGGCTTCTTGAACACAGTTTCTGCCTTAACCAAATTCTGGCAGTTTTCCAGTTTTGAGGTAGCAACTTTGACGCCTTGGAAAACAATCTTAATGACATCATCTGGATTCACAAAGCATACCATTTGAAAGATGGAAACTTTATCTGCAAAACAAACCCTTAAATTTGAATTCCCACCAAGCCAATTGAGAGAACCTTGCCTCCAAAGTATGTACCCGGAACACAGATTTTGACTTAGCCAAATTCTGTCCTTCTTCTTCCCAACTTCGTTAGCTTCTTTGTCAAGTAATTGTGACGTGTACAGTTGGCTATTTGGGATCATATCAAGCCCTCCCTCTTGAAAAAGTGTTGACCTCAACACTTTGGCCTTTCCTTGCTCAACCCGTGGAAAAAATTGATCCCAAATTGGATCAAAAGAGGGCTGCTCAAACACCATTTTCGGCATAATATTTGAATCTTCAAGTTTCTTCAAGTTTCTGCCCGAGATTTGCAAATTGGGGTTTTGTAATCCAGGGGTCTTCGCGGACAATTGAGCGATCCAACACATTCCCAAGGACTCCCTTGATAATTCTGCAGCACGAATTCTGCTCGAATTGAGCTGGGGGTATGCTGCGCAAGAAGTGGTCTTGGCCACCCTTGTTCGTCCCAAACAGAGGCATCACTAGCGAGTTTGGGTTTGCCATTGCAGGCATGTCTACCTCCATTGAAGCTACGGGAGATGTTCTCAGGTTCGGATGGAACGTTTCTGCGTCAATGGCGAATCTCGACTCATTCTCCAGTTCTCCGACTAATCCGTTCTCTCTCCTGCTCTGTTTCGCAAGAACGTGGCAGAATGTCGTTGGCTCCTTCAATGGCTCAACTCGAGCGACTTCAGGTATCTCAGGTGCCACAACTTCACTGATCGACATTCCTCTATCATCCAGGAGAACCTCTGCCTCGGTCATCTTGCTCAATTCGTCCTTGACCTCCTCGAGGTCATTCGGTTCCTCAATGTGTTTCGCCTTCAACAGAGGGAAATTTTCCATAATTGATTCTGGAATTTCAGGCTTACCTACTCCTATTGAAACTATGGACGACAATACTGGGGTCATAGTGAGCGTGTCTACATCCTCGGGTTAACTCGAATCTCCCTCGAGTGCTCCAGCCACGAGTGTCGTCTCGTCCCTCTGTTTTGCCGAAACTGAACAGAGGTTGTGGAACCCAGCTGGTTTCGAGACTGTATCTTCCTTCCAGAGCTTCCGAATGCCCATAAAATTTAACCCAGCACATCGTTGAACCCACAACTGAGCTTGAACGCTCTTTCACTCATTTCGATTCTCCTCCATCCACTTCAAATCGGCAAAAACTTCATCCAGAGTAAGGGGAACCAGCACAAACTTCTTACGTGATGCTTGACTTTGTATCGATTAGTTCGACCATCATAGGCAACTTTGCGATCAAACTGCCACGGTCTTTCCAGCATCATATGAACACAACTCATTGGCACCACGTCGCAATTAACCTCGTCTTCGTAACTGCCGATTTGAAAACGAACCACGGCTTGCTTCGTGACATTAATCGTACCGTGTTCGTTGATCCTGCTGAGTTGGTAAGGCTCAGGGTGCCTTTGCATCGTCAATTCGAGCTTTTGGACGGTGTCTAGGCTGATGATGTTCACACAACAACCTCCATTGATCACAAGAGAAAGTAATTTTCCATTGATAAAGCATCGACTGTGAAATAAAAGGTCTCGCTGCTCGTCGGATTCTCGATGCTGAGCTGGAGTTGCTGGCCGCGTCTCTTGGCCATGAAATTTCAGACTCTTGGCCTCTCTACAAACTTCTTCCATCGCATTTACTTCCAATGAATTTTCCATCAAAATTTACTTAAGAAACAGCAGCTGCAAGGTACGTACAGGGGCTGCCCTGTTTTTTAACTCGAATTTTGCTTGTACCAAAACAGTCGATTGCTTCTTCTTCTTCGCCCTTGTGTAGAACCAGGCTCTGATACCACTTGATATGACCCTGGGGGGATGTATTTTTATCAAAGTCACGCAGTTAACGACTCAATCGAAAGATCGATTGAGCTCGAATCAAGAACAACGCGATCTTAATACGAAAATTGGATAAAACGGAACCAACGGACAATTCCACACATGGGGAAAGCTCGTATGGTATAAAAGGGTAGTTGCTCGACCACGATTGAAGGGACTATTCAATTGATACAAAGCTCAGCAAGTTTGGAATCCACCAAACCCAAAACAAGTTCGCAAACTTGCAAAACCAAACGGTTTCTTTTCTATTCAATCAACTCTTCTATTACAACGAAAACTAGAGAGCTTAAATAGGCCTAGCTAGGGTTACACACGTCCCATAAGCTCCTAATTACAGTCTAATACGAAAAGGAATCAAAAACTACCAAAACAATGAAATCCTTACTAAATAAGAAAACGAAATCTGCCTTTAGCTCCAAGTAACCAAACAGCTTGATACCATCTTTGAGCCTCTCGATCAAAGCCTTCTAGGTAAGATTCCAATCATCCAATGCCATGTCTTTGTAGTAGAACATACATAATTTCATGTGGTATAACCCTCTGGACTCGAATCTCATCCATGCTTCTGGAATGGAGCTCTAAAGTAGGCTTCTCGAACACAGTTTCTGCCTTAACCAAATTCTGGCAGTTTTACAGTTTAGAGGTAGCAACTTTGAGGCCTTGGAAAACAACCTTAATGACATCATCTGGATTCACAAAGCATACCATTTGAAAGATGGAAACTTTATCTGCAAAAAAAAACCCTTAAACTTGAATTTCCACCAAGCCAATTGAGAGAACCATACCTCCAAAGTATGTACCCTGAACACGGATTTTGACTTAGCCAAATTATGCCCTTCTTCTTCCCAACTTCGTTAGCTACTTTTTCGAGTAATTTTGACGTGTAAAGTTGGATATTTTGGATCATATCAATGAATCTTCTCTCTATTCCCCCTCTCTCGAACATACCATTGTCCTCCCAATTGCTACTCCTCGACGACTCCTCCAAAGATCTCTACGTCGAACGCTAAACCCTTTCGCTTTAGCATAGGCATCATAAAATTTCTCAGCATATTCTAATGTTTGGAACTCCATGGAAGGAATTTGTTGTTCATATTCAGTAGCTTCTTCATCATCCATAAATTTTTCTTCAGCACCCTCCGTTTCCTTATCATCCCCAATCACTTCATCATCTGGATTATCCATAGATCCTCCTCGAGCATCCTTAGAATCCTCATCGATTTTAATCTCGTCAGCATCTATATCATCTGTATCATCTCTATTATCCATCCTGCAATGATCGGAATATGAATTAAATGTCAAATACATACAAAATTAGCTCTCGTCAGGTCGACCTGAATCAACTATACGGTCGACCTTACCACCAAATTACCTAGAGGAGGTCGACCAGAATCCACTGTATGGTCGACCTTTTCATATAATTACACAGATACGGTCGACCGAAAGGTTGACGTGGTCGACCTAATTAGGGGAAAAGTGAACCATAGAGAACCTTTAACCAGAACACACGACACATACCTTAGCAAACACGGTCAACCACTTATTGATACGGTCTACCAAAATAAGAATAAACCGCCACAAACACACTATCACAATTACATAAACACTTCACTCCAATAAATTGCATAAATCGAAGTACGAATAAAGTCTTCGGACTTCATCTATTTATAGAGAATGTAGACAAATTCATTATCCTCACTAGTATTGGAACACTTATCCCAATTGGTGAAGAATATATAAAATCATAATTCGACAAGGACAAGTACAATTACACAAAATCCTATTTGGACAAGGAGAAGTAAGTAAAAAGCTAATCCAACCCATTTAGGTCGACCTCTTTACACGAATGGTCGACCGTTTTTGATAAATGTGAAACAGGTCGACCTCTTTACACTAATGGTCAACCGTTTTTTATTAAGGCGAAATAGACGGCACTCCATCCTTATTCCACTTTGTTTTGGACTTTGCCATGGTATCATAGGTCGACCTTAAGCGTCAAGAGGTCGACCTGTGCTCTGCCTACGGGATTGACCGATTTGAGTATGTGGTCGACCACTTATTCTAGACGATTGAAATCGTAAATGACTTCACATCCATAATTGTATATAACAAATCTAATAAACGATAAACATTCAAAATCCAAAATGAAACAACCTCGCAAATACAAATTCAACGTATTGTCTAAATAATGCAACATTGTAACTTAATGACTTCATTTATTTGCTTTTTTGTTTGAACTCTTTCTCTCTTTGCCTCGTTCCATGCATTCATCTACTACATGCTTGAAAAGATTTTCTCGTGCACGGTTTTCAAAATGTGTAGCCAGATACCATAGAATCTCCTTTCGAGCCGGTAATTTGTGTTATTCTCCTATCTGCATTATGGCATGTACGACTTCGTTAGAACTAAAAAAAGTACAAATTAAACAAGTTATTTGTTTGACGATATACTCACCACTCTATCCAGATCCTTGGATCCATAGCGCATCCACGGCATTACATGCACACCACACTCGGTACTATTCCTTTGCCCTTAAACGTGTAGCTCTTCAAAATTGAAATCTCCAAAATTTGGTACTGCTACATTGCTCATGCGCTCCGATTTGAAAATATCATCCAAATTGGACAACTACACACAAATAACGAATATTTTATGTTTCTAGCATAATACATGACGCTTAGTAGTCAGAAAATTATAGGAAAAACTTACCAATTTCTAGCATAGTGTTGATTTACGCTTACGATTCGCCTCCCTAGTTGAAGGTAGACTGTCAAGCAAAAATGCAGTTTTTTGCTGGACATTGACGAGATACAGAAACCAATGACGTGCTTCATCGTCAAGAACTGACATAAATATCTAGCAACGAAACACTCCCTATATGTTATAAAAAGTGAATACAAACAAATGCACTTTCGAAATGTAATGAGATAGGGACATTGACTAAACTTCTGGCATGCACTAACATTCGGCATATACACCACGCCATCATTCATAAACTTGTTATGAATTTATCTGGTCTTCATGTTAGAGCGTACTCATTTCTCCACCATGTTTTAATTGAGATGAATTGACATGGTACAATATAAATCACTAGGTTAAAACAAATAATTTAACATTACGGCTCTTACCGAAAACCTATTTGGCAAATACCACACATTTGGCTCTTTCACATCATGTTTTTCAGACATTGTTAGTGCCCTTGCACACAAATCCACTACCTACCAATCAACAATCAAACACAAAATCCGCGTAAATCGTAACATAAATAGTGCACAATTCATACGAAAGTCGTGGTAGTATAGTACTTACGGATGAGCAAACCCAGCTACTCTCGCTAATGACCGAATTCAAATGATTTCGTTGCACGTTTTCAGCAAAAAAAGTCAACATTGGTCAAACTGAAAAAGTCAATATAACAGAAATGTCAATTGTGATTTGCAACGTATAGGTCGACCTTATTGGCTAAACGGTCGACCTCGTGAACTAAACGGTCGACCACACGTACTAAAAAAAGTCTTTTACTTGTCCCAATTCGCGTCCCCAGTCTTCTCTTTAGTAACAACATAATACAAGTCTTCAATTGGATTTTGAAGATTTTTGGTGAATCCTTCTATGCCCTCCAATTTCATGACCTACAAATCATAGTTAAAATTAAAGTAACATATAAACACAAACACACATTATAGATGAATATGTAATGTAAACTTACTCCGTGCTTTTCGAAAGGACTCTTAGATTCATCTTCGTTGCTATCAGCACTAAATAATCCTTTTCTGACAAAATGATCCTTCTGTGGAGTGGTGTAGGAGTCACTTTCATATCGAGGTCTCTTGTACTTAGGAGAGGAACCCTTGCTGCCATTCGTTGTTTCACTCTGTCAAACATATAAACAAAACAAATTAGCACTATTGATAGTAATACTAATATCTTCAATCACATATGAATATACTTGTCTACCTTTAAATTGTGCTCTGTCAATAAATCGTCTATGCTCTGGTAGCAATTTGCAGAGTCATCATGGTCTTCCTCCTCTTTATCAAAGTCAAATTTCTTTCATGTACCATCTCTTCCTCCATTCTCCATTCGTTCTGCACTTATATCTTTGATAGCACCTTCTAGCCTCTCAAACCCATCATGCATCATCCCAGTCATATCTGTCAATCGAACGGACAATTGCTCCACTCTATCAAGAATGGACTTCTGAAAGTCATTGACTTGTTTATGACACACCACCAGCTGCTCTTGTGTGGCTTTCAACACTTTCATGATTTCACCCAAATCTTGATGCAGTCTCTCATCATGCATCATCGTCTAAACAATTTAAAGAAAAATTTAAATCATAATTCAACTTCAAATTTCTACAATTGACCAAAAAACAGAGACGTGGTCAAACTGACAAATTGTGACTACCAGAACCTTTAAGGTCGACATCTGATCTTCCTAGGTCGACCTATTCAGCAGGAAGATAACAATTAACCAACAAAAGCAAGTGCAATATTAAACCGAAAAACGGATAGGTCAACCAGATAGTTTGAGCGTCCGACCTTTGGAAGCACAACATAGTCTTACAAACAAAGCCAAAGTCCCATTCAGGTTGAACAACCAAAACAAACAGAAGCGGTCGAACTTGAAACACATTAGGTCGACCTATTGGGTTGATCTTCGTTACCTCGCACCAATCCATGGATCAATCCATTTGCCACCTCTATCGACCACATTCAACACGTACAACAGCAACCACGATCGATCTTCTTCACAAAGGCTCTAAATCAGAAAAACCTAATTCAGACTTTTGGTGGCGTTGAAAGGGACTTATATTCGTATTTATAGAGATTTAGGACGTGAATGGGTCGACCCAATTCGTTTTCTTGTCCAGCTGTGGAACCTTTCTGGTGTTGGAATCCTTATCCAATACGGATACTCTTACGAATGCGGTCGACCTATTAGGTGCACAAGGGTCGACCTATGAGGTATTTGTGTCCACCTTTCATTCTGTTAGACACCAAAGAGGTCGACTATTTTATGTAGACGGTCGACCGTATCTATGAATCTCACATAACTAAATTAGTCAATTCGGTCGACCGCCTTTAGGATTAGGTCGACCGAAAAGTCCATTTCACGGTGACATGCATGTCACCGTAGCAAAGTCCTAAGGATTGAGATTACGAAACTATTATTTTTTCAATTTTCTAATTGACCTGTATCTTCTTTTTTTAATTTCCTTTTTGAAAGTTTTTGCATGTATGAAACGGGTTCATTGTGATCTACAAATTATATATTTTTTTAATTTATTTTGGGAAATAAATGTTGTATCGTCCACTATATTTTTTGTATCATCCATTATCACTCAATACAACCATGGTACCACTCAATAAAACACTCTATTGTGATCTACGTATTTGTGGAATAATTTCATTATCAAGTATACGAGCAATTCTGTGATGCAGATACTACACCAGTGTTGTAAAAAATTTCAAACCAGTTCAAATAAAAGGGTTGGGTTTGTCATAAATGGGTGGGTCTGGTTTAGCTAAAAAGTTAATGAAATAAAAAATTTAAAAACAAAAGCAAAAGAAAAGGCCGTCTACGGATCCCTCTCTGCCACTCCTTAATATTCTTTTCTTAGTCCTTTCGCTGTGAATAGCCTCACCAGCAATCCACCATTATCATCGCTATTCTCGCCGGTCGGCCATGACCACCAAGATTCGAACTTCTCGTCCATCGAAAACAATGTTGGAAAATATGAAAAAACAACGGGTTTTCATAAGGTTTTTTAGCCTCATTCTTAGTGGGATCCACTACTCGGTAGTGTCAGTTCTCGTTGGATTTGTGTTCTCTAGTGCATGGAGATCAAAATCCCATATGCTCAAAATGGCAGAGGGATGAATGAGAAATTGATGCTCAAAGTTGGTACACAGAACATGGAAAACCACATTGCTAGTTTTGGGTTTGCCATAATACCACATTACTAGTTTTGGGAGAATTCCATGGGTTCCAAAGACTATAAATAGAGCCTCTCCTTTTCATGAAAAAGCACACCAAGATAAGCTCTTTCTTTGTCTTCTCGCTCTCTAACTCTAAAGCTTTTAGCTTTTCTAAGTTTGTCAGTGATAGTTTTGGGCTTTGTTGGTTCGACGAAAGAAGTTATTTATAACTAATAGTGAAATCATTTTATCATGGAAGACAAATGTAAAAATTACCAAGAGGGTCAGGCGAATCTGTTATAAAGAAAACCATGTGACACACGGGACTCGATTTGAATACGCAAAGTATTCACCCAAAGTAAAAGTGGGCTTTACTCTTGCATTTTTATTGCAACAATCTTAAAATAGTTTTGAAGTTAATCTAGCATGCTTTGGTTGCACCTTAGGATGATCCTCCAAATTAGAAAGGAATAACTTTGCGTTAAGGAGTAAAACACACGGTTACCTATTATGCTCTTTGGTTGCGGCCTTGGCTTATCTTCCATACCAGATTGTTACCATGTGCACATTTACACTCAGATTTAACTTGGTCATATCGAGTTGTTAAACGACCAAAGTAAATTATGTCTAGACAAGTGGTTTTTAATTGAGACCTTCGTGGTACCGCCCAGTTACCTGGGAATTCGCTTAATAAATTCTGCCGAGCAGTCAGGATATAAGTGGCTATGTAATTATAAGTAATTACGCCCTATCCTTTCTTTCCTGTGAATTTATTGGGGTCGATTAATAAATGCGCAAATCTGATAATTTGCTAAATTGTTTCAAGACATGGCATCCGCTTTTGTTGAAGTATCAGTAGTACCGAAATATTTGCGCCATTTGCTTTCGGACCACCAATTGCTTTCAGAACTTGCCTGGAAGTCTCGTCCACTGGTACTTCTACAAAAGCGAATGCCATGTCGAAATACATACCTATCCTATGCAGTACATGACTGCTGAAACTATCATTATGTCAAAATTTTGTGTCAGTTTTTTATTTTATTCAATTTCATGATATTACGGAGGAACGTCTTTATCAGTATATTTTTGCTTCTCACTTCGTGAAATTAGCAATAATTTTTTCTCTGGACTTCCGAAAATCTCTCTCATATAGCTTTTCAAACCACTAAAATTCAGTGGTTCTAATTTCAAAAGGTGGCAACATAAGATGTTGTTCTACCTGACCACGCTAAACGTGGCGAGGTTCATAAAAGAATTGCACCTCAAATCGATGAGCAAAGTGATGCTCAAACACTCACGGTAGTCCTTGCATGGAATGACTCCGACTATCTGTGCATAAATTATATTATGAACAGCTTGGCTGATAATCTATACAATGTGTACAATATTAAACCAACTACTAAGGACTTGTGGCGCGCCCTCGACCACAAGTATAAAACAGAAGATGTTGGTGCCAAGAAGTTCGTTGTTGGCCGATTCTTAGAGTATAAAATAGAGGACGCAAAGACTAGTCCAGCCAGGTGCTAGAACTACAAGCAATCATGCAAGAAATTGAAGCTGAAGGAATGATCATCAAGGAATCATTTCAAGTAGCTTCAGTTATTCAGAAGCTACCTCCTGGATGGAGAGAGTTCAAGCCTTACTTGAAGCACAAGCGAAAGAAGTTGAGCTTGGAGCAGCTCATCGCTCGACTTCACATAGAAGAAAACAACAAAAAGTTAGGAGAAAAAGAACATCGAATTGGCAAGAGTCAATATTGTGGAAACTTCAAAGGGTTCCAAGTTCAAGAATAATAGATTTGGAAAAATGTTCAAACCAGGAATCAAGAAGAATATTCAGGATAATTATAAATTCAGGGGGCGTGCTTCAACTATGTGGAGTTAGTCACAAGCATGTTGACTGCAAGAAGCCAAAGCGCCAACGTCCTCGAAACAATGAAATCAATATCATCGCCCAGAATGTCTATGTGCCATGGTTTTTGAGGTGAACCTTGTTGGTTCAAACTCCAAGTTGTGGTGGATTGACACTGGTGCCACAAGGCATGTATGCTCTAATAGGGCGATGTTTGCCACATTTGAAGCTGCCATGGATGGTGAGAAGCTGTTTATGGGAAATTCTGCAACTTCTGCAATTGAAGATTAAGGGAAAGTGATCCTCAAATCGAATTCCAGGAAAGAGGTGACTCTTAACCATGTGTTGTATGTGCCTGAGATCCTCTGCTGAATAAGCATGGCTTTCGCATGGCGTTTGAGTCTGATAAGGTCATATTGTCTAAAAATATGATGTATGTGGGTAAAGGCTATGTTAGTGATGGCTTGTTTAAGTTAAATGTCATGACTGTCATGCCTAAGCAGAATGAGAATAAAATTTCTTCTGCTTACTTGCTTGAGTCGTCCAATGTATGGCATGGTCGATTGGGACATGTTAATTATGATACATTACGTAGACTAATTAATTTAGAACATACACCTAGTTTTAGCATTGACTCAAAACAAAAGTGTGAAACTTGTATCGATGCAAAATTAACAAGATCATCTTTCTAGAGAGTGGAAAGAACTACAGAGCCTCTAGATCTTCTACATACTTATGTATGTGATTTGAAATTTGTTCAAACCAGAGGAGGCAACAAGTACTTCATCACATTTGTGGATGATATTACAAAATATTGCTATGTATACATGCTTAAAAGCAAAAATGAGGCAATAGAGAAATTTATTCTCTACAAAATGGGAGTTGAGAATCAACTAAATCGGAAAATTAAGATGGTAAGAAGTGAGGGTGGAGGATGTGAAACCATTTGGTGAATTTTGTTCACAACATGGTATTATTCATGAATTCAAATCACCTTATACTCCCTAGTCAAACGGAGTAGCTGAACGTATGAATCGCACTCTTAAAGAAATGATGAATATGATGTTGATAAGTTCAGGACTACCTCAAAACATGTGGGGTGAAGCTGTTTTATCAGCAAATGACCTTTTGAATAAGGTACCCCAGAAAGAAAGGGATAAAACTCCATATGAACTATGGAAAGGAATCAAACCTTTATACAAATAACTGAAAGTGTGGGGGTGCCTCACAAAGGTGTTGATACCAGCACCAAAGAAGGTGAGGATTGGGCCAAAGAATGTTGATTGTATATTCATTGGATATAACAGTAGTGCCTATCGATTTATGTTGTATGAATCTAACAATCCAGAGATTCACAAGAATACAATTATGGAATTAAGAAATGCATTGTTCTTTGAACATGTTTTTCCCTGCAAACCCATAATAGAAAAATCTGGTACATCCAAACGAACCTATGATGAGATGGGTGAAGAAGAAATGGATCAAGATTGTGAAATGGAGGTTCAATTAAGACATAGAAAAAGAGCCGGGACATAAACAAATTTTGGTCCAGACTTTTTGACGTACTTGCTTGAAAGTGAACCTCAAAAGTTCAAGGAAGTTATGAATTCTCCTGATGGACATCTGTGGAAGGAAGCCATCAAAATTGAGATATATTGCATCTTACAAAATCATACTTGAGAGCTAGTGTATTTACCACCAGGGTGTAAGTAACTAGGCTATAAATGAATTTTTAAGAAGAAACTGAAAGCTTATGGTATAGTGGAAAGTATAAGGCCAGACTTGTAATCAAGGGTTACAGATAGTGCGAAGGCCATGACTACTTTGATATATATTCTTTTTTTTACGAGAGTAACTTCCATTAGAATGATACTTGCTATTGTCGCATTGCAAAATCTAGAAGTACATCAAATGGACGTTAAAACTTCTTTTCTAAATAGAGAATTAGATAATGAAATCTATATGGAACAACCTGAAGGTTTTTTAGGTCCTGGGAAAGAAAAGAAAGTTTGTAAATTAGTGAAATCACTATATGGGTTGAAGCAAGCACCAAAGTAATGACATGAGAAGTTTGACAGTGCTATGCTAGCCAATGGTTTCAAGATAAATTAGTGTGACAAATGCGTCTACTACAAAAAAATGGGGGATGCATATGTTATTCTATGTTTTTATGCAGATGACATGCTCATAGTTGGTAGTGATGAAAAGATAACCATCTCTACCAAGGATATGTTGAGGTCGAAATTCGACATGAAAGATGATAGGAACAAGATATGGGTCTAGTATATGTGATTTTGGGGATCAAAATTATAAGGACGCCAGAGGGTCTCATGCTAACCTAGTCTCATTATGTAGACAAAATTCTTGAGAAATTCAACAAAGATGATTCTGGCATAGCGAGAACACCACTTGACGTGAATCTGCATCTATCAAAGAATAGAGGTGAAGGATTATCTCAAATCAAATACTTAAGAGTGATCAGAAGTCTTATATACCTAATGGGCGGTACAGGACCATATATTGCCTAAACAATTAGCAAATTGAGTAGATACGTGAGTAATCCTGGAAAAGATCATTGGAAAGCGATCATAAGAATACTAAGGTATTTAAGCTATACTCGTAACTATGGGCTGCATTACACCCGATATCCAGAAGTTATAGAAGGATACAGTGACGCAAATTGGATATCTGACATCAAGGATTCCAAATCCACTAGTGGGTATGTTTTCACACTAACTGGAGCAGCAATTTCGTGGAAATCCTCTGAATAGACAGTGATTGCTCGATCCACAATGGAATCGGAATTCATCGCTTTAGATAAATGTGGAGAAGAAGCAGGATGGTTTTTCCAATTCACAGAGGAGATTCCAAAATGGCCAAAACTTGTGTCGGTCATGAGCATACACTGTGAGAGTCCATTTGCGATTGGCAAGGCAAAAAGTCATATGTACAATGGTAAGTCTCAACATATACGTCGAAGACACAATACCATAAGACAATTTCTCTCAACAGGAATTATCACTATTGATTATGTGAAGTCAAAGGATAATATTGTGGATCCACTAACCAATGGTTATATCGAGATTTAGTTGATAAATCATCGAGAGGAATGGGATTAGTGCCCATGCAAAAAATGGCTAATATGATGGAAACCCAACCTAGTTGACTAGAGGTCCCCAAGATTTAGGTTCAAAGAGACAAATAAATCATAATAACCATATAGGATCACTGTGGGGGGTCACCACAACCTATTCTAGTGATGAAAATAGTGATACCCGTAAAGAAGGAAAGGTTAAGCTACTGCTTTTAATGATTCTTATAAGTCAAGTATGATACTCAAACTGAGTAAAACGGGTTACTCTGAAACAAGATATCACCTATGTAAGAGAGAAGTGGGGCCGCTTCGGACGAGAATTAGCAGGACAAATTCTCTAGAAACACTTACAGAACCAGGCAGATGTTCATGACCAAAACGAACATAACACTGAGATGACTGAACAGGGTCGGGAAGGATATTTGTGGGAGATATATTATTGTTTACATAAATGGAAAATATTTCAAAGAAAACGTGTGTACTTTTTCCCAATGAAGTAAATATTTTTCCAAGGGAAGGTTCAAAGGGTAATACCTACCTATCAAATGCAATACATGATTGCTGAAACTATCATTATGTCAAAATTCCGCGTCAGTTTTTTTATTTTATTCAATTTCATTCATGTGGGGGATAGTTGGAAAATATGGAAAAATAACAGGTTTCCATAAGGTTCTTGAGCCTCATTCTAAGTGAGACCCACTACTCGGTAGTGTCGGTTCTTGATGAATTTGTGTTTTCTAGTGCACGGTGATCAAAATCAAGTACCCATATGCTCAAAATGGCTAAGGGATGAATGAGAAATAGATGCTTCAAGTTTGTACCAAGAACATGGAATATCACATTGCAAGTTTTGGGTTTGGCAAAATACACATTGCTAGTTTTGGGAGAATTCCATGGGTCCCAAAGGCTATAAATAGAGCTTCTCCCTTTCATGAAAAAGCACAACAAGACAAGCTCTTTCCTTGTCTTCTCACTCTCTCCCTCTGAATTGTTTAGTTTTTCTAAGTTTGCCGGTGATAGTTTCGGGCCTTATTGGTTAGACGAAAGTAGTTATTTATAACTATTTGTGAAATCTTTTTATCCTAGGAGACAGACGCCAAAATTACCAAGAGGGTAAGGCGAATAATTTTTAAGGAAACCGTGTGATACACGGGAATCGATTTGAATACGCTAAGTATTCGCCCAAAGTAAAAGTGGGTTTTACTTTTGCAATTTTATTGCAACAAACACCACCTTCATCAGCCCTTTTACCGTTGCCTTGTCATCGCCAGCACTGTCTACGCCGCAACAACCCACCATCGTCGTTGTGGTCGACCAGTCATCACCAGCTATATCTCGAACCCTTGGCAGTCGAATTACCCATCGACAGCAGCCCCCGTTGCCGACGCCCAATGATACGCAAAATCGTTTATGTCGTGGCAATCCACCTCATCGTCGGTGTTGTCGTCAGTCAGTCATCATCACCCAAATCCCGAACCCCCTCTCAACTTATGAGGAAGTAGATGGAATGCAAATGAGTTTGATTTTGTATATATGCTCATGTAGCCATCTAAGTAAATTTAATTGTTCAATTTTGTAGAAATGATCGCAGTTCACAGAACCTGGATGAGTCTTATTATACTTTGAACGGGATGTTAAACAAATACCTCCGATAAAATAAATAATGTTTTTGTTATCTTTAAACATACAATAGGTTCAACCGAATATAATAGGTTCAACCAACTTTGATTAAATGATGGTTATTAATCAACGGCCCTTCTTAAACGCAATAAATCCAACAATCAAGAAACTGGTGGCACTAGTGTTGCGCCAGTACCATAGAATCTGCACCAAATATATCATCCTCGCACATGGTAGTAGAAGAAAGTAAAATATGATAATTGGTGATTAGTATATTCATACTATCATATATAGTATACGATCATTTTAGAGTATGATATAGACTACTAACATTTCTCTAAAATTCTTTCATTCTAAAATATGTTAAAGTGAATGTTATTTTAAAGAGTATGATTAATCTGATTTTTATGTAAAAAAATTTGGATTCCAACTTAATACAAAAGAGAATAGCTCATTTAATATAATTAAAATTATACATACTAATTAGTAACTAACCAACCAAAATACTTTTCACACGCCGTTCATGATATTTGGACTTCCTATATAGAGAAATGGAACAGTTGGTGAAAAAATTTGGCGTAATCATAACCCTCCATTTTGTACTTGTGCAGTCAGCCACCTTTGTTATCCAAATCCAACTTCCGGGATAATTCCCTAAATACAGATAAAAATAAAATAAATTCCTAAACTAACACACTTATAAAAAAATTTCCAAAATACCTAAGTTTGGAGTGGTTCGAGTTCGAGGAACTCGAACTACTAACCGGTTCGAGTGTAGGAGACTCGATCTAGTCGTAGATCGATGATATAAGCCTCGAACCATGTGGGGCTGAAGTGGTTCGAGTTCAGTAAACTCGAACCACTCCTTTGAAATTTCCAACAACCTTAACTTTGTGCTCGGTTATCCGATCGTAGCAAAAAAAAATTTCATTTCGCATAACTTTTCGAGGACTACAACTTTTATAGTAGAAATATTTTCAGAATATATGTAAAAATGTGAAAATTAAAGTTAAAGTTACTCCCAAAACCCCTTATATTAAAAATTATTCCTATTTTGAAAATTCATTCCTAGTAAATGTTGTAGTACTAAAAAAATTATGCAAAATAAAAAAAAAAACATTGCGACGTTTGGATTACGGAGCACAAAGTTATGATCCTCTAAAGTTTGGCAAAATCGAAAATTGCTCGTTTAGGGGTAACAAATGACATTTTCTCGGGGCGAAGGCACGGGAAATTTTTTTATATATAGGAAATTTCTGCCAAAAGAGCAATATTTTTCCAAACAAGAAATTTTTGGATGGCTATCTTCTTAGAAAACGTCATTTGTTACCCATAAATTAAACGAGCAAATTTTCGAATTTGTCAAACTTTGGAGGATCATAACTTTGTGCTCCGAAATTCATACGTCGCAAAGTTGTTTTTAATTTTGCATAATGTTTTGAGTACTACAACATTTACTAGGAATAAATTTTCAAAATAGGAATATTTTTTAATATAAGGGTTTTGGGGGTAACTTTAATTTTCACATTTTCACATATATTCTGAAAATATTTCTATTATAAAAGTTGTAGTCCTCGAAAAGTTATGTGAAATGAAAAAAAAAGTTTGCTACGATCGGATAACCGAGGGCAAAGTTATGGTGATTGGAAATTTCAAAGTAGTGGTTCGAGTTCACTGAACTCGAACCACTTCAGCCCCACATGGTTCGAGCACTACAAAATTAATGAGTTATAGGGACCAGTATAAGGGACAATTACTTTTTTTGGTCACCGGAAATATAACTTAAGTTAAATAAGGGACGCCCATGCTATAGTTGTCCCCATATGATAATTAGCAGAGTTTGGGTCCCCTCAAAATCGTCCCCAGAGAAATTGTGTATGCGGTGCGGGTCCGAAACAATGGAGAATGAAAATGCTAGGTTGAGCGCCCATGGGCCAATGGAAAGAGTTCCCAATGGAAAAGGAAAGACAAAAAAACCTTCCTGTACATACGTATCTCTTGGGCTTCATTTTTTATTTTATTTTTTTTATATATGTTTTCTGTCCCAATCCTCGTTTGCTTGGTATTGCCTTTACTTTTTTATTTGACCGAATCAGTTGTTATTATTACTAATTAGTGTGGTCTATGTATTCCTTTTCCTTCTTTGATTAGTAATTAGGGTAGTTTATAAATAAGGGGGGACGGCTACTCTGGTGAAGCAAATTCACTTTGGAATTCGTTTATGATATCCGGATAAAGACTTGCATAATAATTTATGCGTGTCAAATTTTGTTTGTGATGGATGCTTTAATTTGGGTTATAAACTTATAATTACTAAAGCAACGGGTTATAGTTTGTAGTTGTTTCTTAAGTTTGGGATTATAATTACCCTAGAAATTGCTTCTCTAAGGTATGCTCTCTTCAATTTTCGTTTCCCTCTTGAAAGTTGGAAATTTCTTGTGTTGTTTTTTCTTGCACAATGTTTTTAAATACTATTCCACATTTTTCATAAAAAGGGGACAAGTAATTCTAAAGGAAGAAAAAAAACCTTCCGCATCCATACTTCTCTTTAGAGGTGGCAATTGGATCGAATTCGTGGATTCGTGGATCCATTGATTAAATGGATTGGATCCAATGGATTGGTGAATTTATGGATTGGATCCAATGGATTGGTGGATTGATCCATGAATCCAAATAACATCCAAGGCTTGGACCAAAATGTAAATTTTGAAAAGTTTAGGCACTAAAATGTCATAATGAAAAATTTTAGGTACCAAAATGTAATTTTCCAATGATATTTTTCATATAAAAATATAAATTTTAGGTACCAAATTGTAAAATATAAATAATATAGGTACCAAATTGTAATTTGCCATTTAGATCCATGGATTGATCCATGAATCCACCAATCCAGTTGGATTTGGATCAAATAAATTGGATTTAAATGGATTGGATTAGGTGAATAATTTGGTGGATTGATTGGATTGGATTCATGGATTTGGATCTTCATTGCCACCTCTACTTCTCTTTCACTTAATTTATTTTGTTCAATTTGTAATAGTATTTCGGTTCCCTTGCTTTTTGTAGTAGTAAGTTCTTATTGGTCCGAGTATTCCTTTTCCTTTTTGTTTTTAGATTGGTAAGAAGATATTATAAATAGGGATGTAGTCATGGTGTGAGATATCCGTTGAAAAGTCTGCAATATATATATATATATTTTTTAGATATTGTTCTCTTTGATGCTCTAATTTTTGTTTTCTTCTTTTCGTTGAGTCTTGGTGCTCTAAATTGGGTTACAGTTTTGAGTTACTTTTCTTGACGGAGTTTTAAATATTAGAATTTGTTTCATATCATACTCAAGCAATTGCTTCTCTACGATATGCTCTTCATAATTATTTTGTTAATTCTTGAAAGTCAAATATTTTTATTTTTATTTTTTGTCTGTCATTATTTTTAAATATTTTTATTCTTTTTTACGGTTAATGTTTTTTTCTAATAATTCATACTTAATGTATCTTTTTACATAAAATGATTCCAAACAAAGAATGGATGAGTACAGAACAAGAGAGAATCGAGATTCATGGAAGACGTAAATTATGTCATTGAATATGCGTTTTCTCACCGTGCCAACAAAAAAATCATTCGTTGTTCTTGTACAAAGTGTAGAAATGCATTATATAAAGGTTGTTATGAGGTTTGATTTCATCTGCTAAAAAATGGAATTTTGGAGAATTATACAACTTGGAAATTCCATGGAGAAGGTACCAGTGGTAATACTCAGGAGTTGACGAGTAGCCAAGAACTGGATGAGGACCATATGCTTGAAGATACTCTTGATGATATGGAAGGATTGGTAGGTGACTTGTATGACATGAGAGGCAAAAAAGAAGATTTGAGGATTCACGCAAAAGAGTCTGAAGAAGAGCCTAATCAAGCGGCTACCTTCTATCACTTGTTGCAAGAGGCTAAGGAAAAATTCAGTGGCGGACCCAAAATTTTTCCATAGGGGTGTCCTCTTTTAAAAAATAAATTAAATAAAAATAAAAATAATTAATAAAAATATAATCGTAAATAGGAAAATACCTTACTCGTACAGGTTAAAAAAGTCCATGATGTGTTTTCATATTCGAAAATAATTGTAGAATACACTTGGTGTTTATAGTGTTAAAAGAAAATTCTCTATATACCCTACTAGACAATCATTCAGAAACTTACCGCATATTCGATTTGTAAACTTGTTCTTGATGTAACCCAAAGCTGAAAGACTCTTCAACATTTGCCGTACAATCATAAAATCAATACTAATTAAGGCTAGATTGAAATTAGTTTAGATTGAAATAATTAGAGATAGGGAATGACTTTTTACTATTACACATTGTTCAAAATCGAACAACAAATGAGTTGTAGCTCAACGGAAATTAAGTTTATTAATAATAATAGTGTTCTAGATTTGAATTACCCAACCTACCATTTATATTTTTACACACAAATGACAGTAGGATAATCATTTTTTCAAATTTCAGGGGTGTCCCTCACTATTAATTATATTTTTTTTTGTCTATACGTAAATTACCACCGGGGGTTGGATAATCATTTTCCCGAAATTTAGGGGTGTCCGGGGACACTCCTAAAACCCCCTGGGTCCGCCCCTGGAAAAATTGTATCCATACTGTGAGTACACTAAACTATAGACGATTGTGAAACTACTTCATCTTAAAAGTATTCACAAGTCGACTAATAAGTCATTCGATGACTTACTTGGCATTTTGAGGGTCATATAATTCCCGATGGCAAGGTTAACTTGTATGATTCGTTCAACAGTGCTCGTAAGTATATTTTTTATTTAGGCCTTGGTTATGAGAAGTACGATGTTTGTGAGAAGTTGATGCTACTCATTAATCAACCTCAACTGTTTATGGCGATTGTTTCGATCCTTTGGAGGATTTTGAGATCACGAAAATGGGTTATTTTTTAGAGCAAATAGTTTGGCATTCCAGTTCTAATCCGACACTTCAACCAGCAATACCAGGAGTGGTTAATTTGCCAGTTGTTCGTGGTCGCCAAGTTTCCATCCCACTAACTAAGCCTTTGGATGTTGTGCATCCGAGCTCTATAGTCTACATATGGGTGGGGCAACTAAAAGTGGATCCCATTCGGCGGGAAGGATGATTATTCTAAACCAAGGTGGGGAAGTCCTCTTGGCAAAAGGAGTGCAATTTCCGGAGATTGATGGTCCTATGATTGTTGAACTGCTTGTGCTCCGCGAGGCTATTTTCTTGTGTCTAAGCCAGGGATTTATATATGAAAATAATAACTTTTCTCAGATATACGGGTTAATCCGGACTAAACTGATTGACCTTGCAAGGATCAAAAGAAAATTGAAATTAATTAAAAAAAGGGTAAATACAATATATTAGCCACAACTATTATGAAACGGGGAATTATATCCACAACTATGAAAATTCAAATTATTAGCTATAACTATTGTTGCGGGTCAAGATATGACTAACTGTCCGTTACTGTTATCAAATTTTTTACGGAGAAGGCCACGTCATCGGCCGCGGCAGCGGCCACGTCGG
The DNA here is from genome assembly GCA_946122785.1 of Linum tenue. NCBI lineage: Eukaryota > Viridiplantae > Streptophyta > Magnoliopsida > Malpighiales > Linaceae > Linum > Linum tenue. The sequence goes on along the minus strand of CAMGYJ010000008.1, from coordinate 69,403,249 downwards.
AATGCTTTTAATTTATAACTTTAAAACATAAAAGTTTAGTTAGTTTTACTAACTGGAATTGTTAACAGATAGTTAACGTTTGGCTAATAATTTGAATTTCCATAATTATGGCTATAATTCCCCGCTTCATAATAGTTGTGGCTAATATATTGTATTTACTCTTAAAAAAATGCAAATTGAAATTACCAAAACAAATTACAACCCTCTCAGCCGCTTTCTCAATTGACTGGCGGGCCTTTTAGCCAAAAGTTTGCGGGCTAAAAGTTTGAAATTGGCCGCTTTCTCAAACCCTCAGCTTTTCCCTTGCGCGATTCTTTTCAATACCCTTTTCCTCTTCGTTTATCAATTGTTTGGCGGCAAAAATCCGACTTTCTCTAGCTTTCCTTTCGAAATGAATAAGATACACCCAAATCTCCCACAGTTTCGATTAAAACGATACCCTCAAATCTCTATGCAATCAATCCCACATATATTCTCTGCTTCATCCATCTCTGTAGACTCAAGAACTGCCGCCAGCAAAGTGTTGATCGGAGATTGAAGAACTGCGCTCAAGAACTGTCGTCGGTAAGTTAATCTCTCTCAACTAGGGATCTACAGCCTTTTGTGATTCATCTCGGCCTGGGTCCGGTTGTTCCAGACCCTTTGTTTTTACATCTCTGTTTTCTGAGCAGGGTCTTTGCTGTTAATTAATCTTTTTCTTTTTCAATCTAACCATGTTGGTAAATCTGTTTTGCAGAGATGATTCGTACAGGGAACAAAAGGGCGAAACATAGAGCACGTCCTGCGCTCATATCTACAGACACAGGAATCGTGAACATGTCTTGTGTTCCAAAAACTGAAGTGCCTACTATGAATCTTCACCCCCAATCTGCGTGCATCTGCTAGTGAAGAACATGGCTCGTTGAATTTATAAGGTAATTAAAGCTTTGTTCAAATTAGCATGTGTTGGGCTGCTGCTTCCGTTGTTGCTAGCTATTAATTGTAGCTTCAATATGGGATTGAATCCATGGCATGATTGGTTATACCTTATAATGGGATTGAACCCATGCCATAATAGGTTATTCCTTATAATTAATGGTGAGATTAAATTTTGTAACACATCTTTAACCGCCAGACACGTTCCTTTGGAGTTGGTTCAGCTGACTTCGAATCCATGGCCTCTTTTGTGGTACTGTATATTCATTCAAATTAGCGGTGGCTTTTGTTTCCCTGCAGTGTTGGCTTGGTGTTGTACAGGCTACACGTATGAAGAAGAAACGAGCTGCATCAGTCATGCAGGTTTCAAACTCAAAAAGGACAGATAGGTAATCACGAGTTTTCTTTTGATTCAAAGAAGCTAGCTAGCTAGCTTACGTAGTAGAATTGATTGGTACTCTCTTTAAGCTGCAATGCCTTTGGTTTTGGAATGATTTTTTGGTCATATAGATAAATTGGTACTAATATGTTTCCCTGGCCGCAAATTATAAGTATGTAGCTTTTCGTTTTTATATATGATGCGCACCTGCTTTTCTTTTTCGAGCTGTGTCCATACTTCCATTTGATTCAATAGATGTCGTTGCCCTATATCTAACTTTTAAATTTTGTTGATTACATTTTCAGGAGATAAGAGAAGAAAGATGTTTGTTGGTCAGAACATGGTGTGGTACGCAGAGATAAGCTTTAGTACCCAGCTTTTTTTTTTTGTTAGAGATATAATAGAACAATTTATGGATTTGATCTATTTCAATTTTATTTTTCTAGTTTCACTAGAGAATGTTTTGCATTGCAAAAGATAAATGTTGATTTTCCTATTGTTGAATGGGATGACATTGTATTAGTTTTGTTTTAATTTGTTGTGGAGATGATTTTATGACATTTTTGCTATATTGAGTTTAAATGTGCTATGTCATTCCTAAAAGCTTTATCATATTAGTCATGATTTACGAGGTAACAGGTGACATAAAATTTTTATAGGCGACCAAAGACATTGGTGAAGGGACATATGATTGTCCCCACAACTTTCAAATGCGGCAATCTCTCATCCCCAAAGACACCGTTTAACCGACACCTTGTCGTCCCTAGAGTTTACATAGACAACATTTCAGCGTCCCTAATGACACCACTTAAGAGACAATTAGTCGTCTCGAAAGATAAAACTTAAAGACAGCTGGGTGCCCCTAAAAGGTATATAGGTGACAAATTAACGCCCCAAAAAACATTGCATAAGGGATGATTGGTCGTCCCTACCAGTTAAATAGGTGACAATTAGGCATCCCCAAAAATACAGTGTAAGGGACAATTGATCGTCCCCACATGTGATACAAGTGTCAATTAGTCGTCCCCAAAGACACATGCTAAGGGACAACATGTCGTTCATACGAGTTACTTAGGGGACAATTAGTCATCTCCAAAATGTGCATAAGTGACAACTCCTCGTCCCCCAATACACAAGTTAAGGGACAATTGTTCGTCCCTAAAATTCATAGGTGACAACTTGTCGTCTCTAAAGATATAGTATAGGAGACCACTCGTAGTCTTTGAATAAAGCTTTTGGGGACCATTTTTGGACTCCAATTAGACACATATAGGAATGACATGTTGACCCTATAGAAAGAAAAGGGGACAACAAATTATCCCCATATTGGCCTAGAGCAATTAAGAAATCGATTATGTGAGACAACAATTTGTCCCTATAAATGATGTTTAGGGGACAACTTATTGTCGCTAAAGTTATAGCTATGGGGACGACATGTTGTCTTTCGTGGAAAAGAAACGAGACGACGACTTGCGTTATTGGGGACGACAGTCGTCCCTAGTCATGGGGACGACCTAGATTTTTGTCGTCCCCAAAAGAATAGAGGACAAGAGTATAGGGAACCACGCATTGGGGACGACTAAGTCGTCCCCAACAACTATAAGGACGATTTTTCCTATTTCCGGGGACGACTTTTGTCGTCCTCAAACCTCCTCTTTTTTGTAGTGGAGGCTTATATCATCGATTTACGTATAGATCGAGTCTTCTATCACTCCAAACTTAGGTATTTTGGGAATTTTTTTTATAAGTGTGGTAGTTTAGGAATTTATTTTAATTTTATGTGTACTTAGGAATTATCCCCAACTTCCCAACTCCATTCAGCCGCTCCATAAATCGCGTGCCCACAGATCAGATTATGAGAAATTGAGAATACAGTTAAATTGCATCGATTATCGTTTTCTGAGTAATCATTCCCAAAAATACGCACAGCCTATATGCATGCATCTTTCGACAGCCAGTAGCAATGCATGCATAATTACGAAGCCTTTGACTGACTGCTCCCCTTCCTCCTTTGACCGTTGGCCTTTATTCTTTGTTCCTTTCTCTCTCTTTTCCTCTCCCGTTTCCAAAGACCAAAAAGCAACCATTTCTCGGGAACTAGAGATTATTTATATGTATATATTTACACATGGATTATAATATCTGGTATTCTTTGAATAGAGTCTATTGCAGCTATTTGCTAACCAACGATCTTCAACGCAAAAAAAAAAAACAGACTCTACTGCCGCCCTTCCAAAGGCCGTCATGTCCGACGAACATTTTCCACACCAGTGCCCTGAACCTGAAGCGGGCAACAGACATCTCACACGTGTTCTTCGTCGAGCAGGAAAAGTCGGTCACTTCTTCTCAAGGGAGCAGATCGCTAGATCCCCGACTCCCATCCTGCTGCGCGCCTCCGCTCTCAGAGACGCCATCCTGCCAGTGATCAAAGCAGCCATCCGCCGTCAACTTCCACCCAATATGAGTCAGTTACTAGATGTCGACCGTCACGCAGCACATCTCTGCCATGGCGTTTGCGTCATGACCTATCTAAAGCTCCGCTCCGCTCCGTTCACTCCCTCGACTACGAGCGCATGATGAAGTACGCAACGAAGCCTGCGGTTCCTAACAACTTCAGGGTCCTCGCTCCTTACGCACTCGCAATCTCCCAGCTCGGTATGCTCAACGTAACCAGTTTGACACGCGAGGTGCGCCTCACCCCTGATGTCGATGCAGCGGACGCCGGTTCCTACCTCCTGCCAAGTGGCGCCACGTGGTGTCCGGCCGCTTATGGGCAAGCCTGCGAGTTCGCTGAGAAGATTGGGTTGCTGCTCGGCCCCGTGGACCTGTCTCAGAAGATTGGATCCAGCTGCTGGTGGGTGTACAAAGTTAGGGTGGAAGAAGATATCATGACACTGCAATGCCCAATACCTGAAGACAACTTCTCCGTCGAATCTGCACTGGTAAGGTCCTTGTTCCTGCGAACGGACGGCTCTGAAGGCGACAACCGGATCTTCGAGGTTGAGAGTTTCAGTCTCGATGATTACGGCTCTATGTTGCGCAATCCTCCCGAGGATATCGCCATCACTACCTTCTTTGCGGTTGAATGGAACGAATCATGAGATTGGTCATTAGCGGTTAAGAAGAAGTTCTAGTCTTGCTTTGTTATTGAGAAGTAAGGGAGCGGACTAGGAATGGCAATAGGCAGGTCCGGGGCGGGTATCTCGATACTCATACGCGCCCCATGGCAGGTCGGGTAATTTATTATGGGACGCGGGTCGGCGAAGATCGACACAGTGGATATGTAATTTATGTGAAAAACATTAGAAATATTCGTTAACCAAGAAAGAAAAATAATATGATAAAATTTAGTTAAATTATTGAAGAAATTGAGGTTTTCACTTAATTGCAACTTTATTATAGCTAAAATATAATGTAACAAAAGGAAAATCCTAAGTAATTTGACTAAGATTATATGTAATTTAGGCAAGAACGGGTCGAGAATGGGGAGAGTCAGGGCAGGTGAAGTCGATGAGAGGTACCTATGCCCACCCCAAAACAGTCCAAACAGGTCGGGTAAATCGGGTCGGGTCAAAATTGTCATTCCTAGAGCAAACAGTTCGTTAATATGAGTCTCTTGTGTCTGATTGGTAATTTTCCAGCTGGTTGCAGTCCTTTAAATAGTGCGAAGTGTTGGTGCTGGTGCAGTGGCTTACTAGCTGCAACTTTCACAAGACTATTTATGTTTTCCATAGAGCCCGTGTTTCGTGTTACTGTACTGAAGTTCGTTCTTTGAGCTGTCTAGCGACAGTCCAACCATCCCTAGTCTGGGCGAGTTTGATGATCGATGGTGGTTGAAGATTGAACCACCAGCAACCTTGTCAAGGAGGTTGGTTGGTAAGGGAACTGTTTAAGTACACGAGTGGCTTAGTACAGACTACAGAGTGTTGTATGTAATTTAACTATTTATAATTATTATTCTACCAAGTCTTTGTAGTTAGACCATATCCGATAGGAGGTGGGAAATTAAAGGAGGAGATTTTAGATAATTCGGTGATTTTTTTATATATAGTTAGTAATTATTGATTATGATGAACATTTCATTGTGATTTTTTAAAATTCATTCGTTAATCATTTTACTAATTTTATCATTATCAATGATGAAAGGAGTTCATACATTAAAGGTAAATTCAAAGTAATCTTAGTAACACAATTACAAAAACATTATTGAAAAAACACACACTAAACAATATATCAAACTTCAAAGCTTATAAGTCGAGTGTGTAGACGTCATCGTATGGGTATAGTTGGATCCTCCAGAAGTTCGTAATAAGCTTTATCCTCGGACTTCATCCAGTTTGCCTTTCGAGTGGGTGCACAAGACATATGATGAGGATTGCGAGATATTTGGGAAGAGAATTATTGTTTTACAGGAAAGAAGTGAATAGTTGAGAAGACTTGAAGTTGGAGAAGATCCTCCTTGCTACTAGCTCCTCCTTCTTCTCCTTCTCTCCTTCATTCAGATTCTCTCTCTTCTCTCTTCTCTCTCTCTAGAACCAGAAATTTCACCCAAAATCAGCTCTCTTAAAATGGGGAAAGGGGTCTTCTATTTATAGGCATTATGGACTCGGGAAAGTTCGCGGCCAGAGGCTGGGAGATCGCGGGCGGGTCTTCTGAGGATAGGTCGCGGTCTTAAGACGACGTCGTCATGGCCTTCTAAAGGGGAAAGATCGCGGGTTGACTTCCCGATCTCGATCCTTGAGTCGTGGCCGCGATCTTCCTCGTGGGCAAAGTGAACGTTGGCCGTGATGTGACTAGGGAAACTCTCTGCTTCACCAAGGCTCCTTCCACTCGAAGTTCGCACCTGGGCCTTCAAGATCGCAGTCGCGATCTTTGACTTCTAGACCGCGATCTTCAGCGAGTCTTCGCGACTTGAAATCCCGACCGTGATCTTTGGCTTCTAGGCCACGATTTTTGATTCTTGCCTCTTTTCTACACTTGTGACCTTGTTTTGTACCTAATTTGCACATATTGACTAATACACCCTATAATCACATCAAAATCAAATAGGAATGAAATAGAGATATATTTGACAATGTTTAAACGCTAAAGCACATGGATTGACACAAAACATACTCTAAGATGGAGGGTAAATAACACCGATTTTGGTGTTATCACTAACCTATTCCCAACCAATCAGTCAAGCTAATCAAACCATAATTAACCAAATGTGATTGGTCAAACTGAATACCACTTATATTTTATTTTTAAACATATATGCATGATAGTATAGTCATCTACTAAAATGATACACGACAAAAATGGCTATGATCTTTTTTAGATCTTTATTAAATCAACACTTTCTATGCAACAAAAATGCAAAGTTGAGTTGTAACGAAGAAGATACAACCATTTAAAACTGATGGAGAATAAAAAAATGGAGATAGAGTGGGACAGGTATAGCACTTTGATTGGATACAAATTATTTTATTTTAAATATTAGTTATAAGAAAATTTTAAATTTAATAATTTTATGCCGATCCTTGAAGTCTCTCAAAACTTCAAATTTGAAATGGCGGATTTTTAATAAAGTAGACTCCCTCCTAGCCAAGATTTATAAAGGCAAGTACTTTCCGACAAGCACATTCCTAACAGCAACTGCGAGGTCTCATCCATCTTGTGGATGGCAGAGTATTCACCATGGTCATCTCCTTCTTCAACCAGGACTGAGGTGTCACATTGGGGATGGACTTCAGACATATATCCGGCATTGTAGTTGGGCCTCGTGTACTCATCCTTACCCTCCTCCTTGTAATCCTCTTCTCATCCCGGAAGGGAGTGACCCGCAGGTGGCCGAGCTTATTGATCCTTGAGGGGGAGGCTCGAATCATTAGTCTCTTTTGCATATGTTTCCACCAGACATAGTTCGTGCTATCACCGCAATTCCCTTGCCCCTGGGGGGAGTCGAGGATAAATTGATATAGCATGATACATGTGATGGGGTGTTTAATGTTAAATCAGCTTATCAACTTGTGGTTCTGGTGGATAGACAGATTGGGGAGTGGCGACCCAAGGTGAGTTGGATGGATAAACCAAATTGGATGCGGATGCGGGAGCTTAAGATTCCGCTTAAATTAAAGTTGTTTTTGTGGAAAATTTTTCAACGTATTTTGCCTACTAATGAATCTCTCATTGAGAAGCGGGTCCAGATTTTGCCTCGATGCCCGGTGTGTTGGGCGGAATCAGAAACGATGGAGCACCTCTTTTAGGAGTGTCCAATCGCTGCAACCCTCTGGAATCACTCGGGATTGGAGCATCTGGAGCAAGGGTTTCCGCATGAGACGTTTCCATTTTTTCTTAAGAAATGTTTGGTTAGATTGACCCATCCGGATCAGATCATGGGTCTGGTTGTGCTCCTGTGGCGTATTTGGAAATCTCGAAACAGGGCTTGCTTTGAGCGCAAGCAGTTTATGGTTCCTCAGCTTATGTGCCAATACACCATTAGCAACTCCATGAATGGTTTTCTATGCCGAATGATAGGTTGGTCCGGGACCGGGTGCCTTTGCAGCAGAATCTGGGGGTGGTAGATTCTTCCTCTGTCATCTGTATGTGGGATGGTGCGGTACATGCTAACTCGCATTCAGCATGAGGGTTAATCTTAAAGGATGTTGGAGGGTATGTGGTCTTAGCAAGAGGTATGGCTTTTGAGAATATTGTTGACCCTCTTGTGGTGGAGACTATTGTCCTCCATGAAACTATTCAGTGGTGTCAGGATCTCGGCATTGCTCAAGTTTGGTTTGAGGGTGATGTGAAGGTGCTCATTGATACACTACAAAAAAGCGTGTCATTAGTGACAAAAATTAGCGACGGCTGGTCAATTTCGTCGCTAAAAATCACTTTTAGGGACGATATTCTTCTTTCGTCAATAATGTTTCGTCAGCGAGTTATTTATTTGTGACAAAGCGTTGACGTTGTCCTTAAAGACCATAATCTTTGTCACTAACTCTATTTTTTGGAGGGAAAAATTGGCGCCATGATTATTTGCTACGAATAAAATTTGGTCGCCAGTAATGTTATGTCAAAACATTGTGTTTTGCGACAAAGTTTAAACGTCGTCGGTAAAGCCTACTATTAGTGACAAAATTAGCGAGGGCTGATTAATTTCTTTGCTAAAAATTGACTTATAGGGACGATATTCCTCTTTCGTCAATAATGTTTCGTTGACGATTTATGCATTTGTGACAAAGCATAGATTTTGTCGGTAAAGATAGTTGTTAGTGATAAAAATTTAGGGCCGGTCAATTTCATAGCTACAAATTACTGTTATTAGTGGAGTTTGTAGTGATTATGCCTTTTAAGATGACATTGTAGTGTAAATGGATAGATTGATGCAGAATGTTGGTGGTTTGGAGAAGGACTTGGGGTTTAGGAGGGGTAAAGTATACTAGCTAATAGTTACAGTGATATCAACATTTTCAATTTTCTATCCAATAATCCTAATACAACCACAACTTAAAGAGTATTATTAAACATATAAATAAAAACTCACAACGAAAATGGAGAAACTCTTAACAATATCTTATACCCTAAACATCAATACCTTATACCCTAATGATAAATCGTTTGATTCATGAACATATATTAATACTGAACTTGATCTTATGAGTTATGATTTTGTTAATTAATATATTTTCCCGTGACTTGAATTGTAACTAAATCTAATCAAAATCATAACCATATCCCTATAATATCATTATCAATACAATGTATTCTAAGTTAACCACTAAACCACTAATACAAAAATCATAACTCATACACGCCCTCTCAAATTTTGCCCGCCCTCTCAAAATTTTCACAGCCCGCCCACTCTTCCTCTTCTACAATTGAAAAAATTACCCCAAAAAATTGTGACCCACCACTTTAATTTTAATTCTATACCCTTCTTTCCTCTTCTTCGATATCCTTTTCCCCACTACACCGCCTCTTATTCTTCCTTCAGTTTTTCTTTTCTTTCTCTTTCCTGTCCAGCGAATGCGATGGAGATCGATGGCAGCGATTTTGAGTTTCCGACGAGCTCCTGCCCACTAGATCCTCCTTCCGACTCCTGCATCCTTCTTCCCGCCGGCGACACCGCTGCTCTCCTATTTCCCTCTGCATGCGAGCTCTGCCCTACGATTCTGTATTTGTTTTCTGTGTTGCAGGTATTGATAAGGATCTATAGACGGCGTCGACGGGGACGAGCGACGGCGGGTTGATTATTGTGTTGGTGGTGGTGAGGTGCGCTGGTCGTTGTCTGATTTGGGAGGGGCGGCGGAGATCGACGAGCACAAGGGTTCCGATTCGCCTCCCCTGACTTTTCAGGGTTGCTACTGTAAGCATAGGTGAAGAAATTTGTCGTCGTTCCTTGTTTGTACAAGAAAGTCTTGCGATTATGGGTATTTTGTTTTCTTAGCTCGTGTTTCTAGGTTTTGTGGCGAATGGAGTTGGAGATATCGGCGATTTTGGGCTTCTGACGAAGGGATCGAGCTGGGCATAATGGGTTCGAGAATCAAGCACCCATTTCTATACATGGTGATTGTCAAATTTGTTTACACCAATTGGTCAATTTGTTCGAGTTGATTGGGTTACAGGGTTCGTTTAATTTGGCTTTCTAGGTTTTTGAATAAGTAGAAGAAGCAGGACAAGGGTTCTAATTTTCGTTTGTTTAGGGTTTTGGGTTCTTGAACAAGAGTAAGAAACAAAACATTGGTTAGTTTTGGCTTTCTATGTTCTTTGCACGAGAGGAATAAACAAATCATTGAACATGGGTTTTCGTTTGTTTTGGATATATGTTTTGGAGTTATCGGGTTCATTTTGTTTTGCATTCCTCCATAACCTTATTAATTTTGTGTTGTGCTCTTAGATGGGAAGTCAAGATAGTCTAACAAGGCTGGAAATAGACGCAAGCATCACGAGAGGGTGGACGAAATTAGTGAAGAAGAAGATTCAGATGATAATTAAGGATACGACTCAGATAATCAAGAAAAGAGCAATCAAGATTGAAGCAGAAAAGAGCAATCAAGATTGATATTTTGTTTCGTTTTTTGGACTTGGTGTCATGTCCTTGGATTTCATATGTCTATATTTTGTATTTATCAAATATTGGCCATGTAGAATATTTAGAATGTTAAAACTTTCAGATTACCTGATTTTTCGTCAATATATTCTATTATGTGTCACAAATTTAAATATTTATGACAATTACATTTCATAAACAAAAAGTGCTTACGACGACGTTCAATCGTCCCAAATACCATTAAACATCGTCCAAAAAAATTTATTATTGATAATATTATTTCTTATAGCGACGACTATGTGTTGTCAAACAAAATTACAATGTTGTCAATCTTCGTCAAACTACCGACACGATTATTAATTTTTCCGATGATTATTTGTCGTCACAAAAACAAAGGTGTGTATTTCGTCAATTTGAAGACTCATTAGTGATGACGCCTACCCGTCGCAAAATAGCTTTTACGACGGCTCGTCACGAAGAAAGTTTTTGTGACGCCAGTATTTGGAACGACGTGCGACGACCTCATGGCGTCGCAAAAGCGTATTTGCGACAACATTTGGCTTTTATCGACGAAAACCTCTTGTCACTAGTGGCAGTCTTTTTTGTAGTGATAAAATCAATGCCGAAGAGGCTCATGCAAGACAGTCGTGTTGGGGCGATTATTCAAGAGATTCTGCGTATGATGGCTCTTAATAGTGGTTTTCGTGTTCGATTTGTTGGTCAGATTAGCAATAAGGTAGCTCATTCAGTGGCTCGAAAGGCCCTTTCTTTGCCTCTGACTTCGTATCGATTGTATGATTTTCGTTCCTGCGTTGGGTCCAGGGTGTAATCTGAAAGGCCCTTTCTTTGCCTATGACTTCGTATCGATTGTATGATTTTCATTCCTGCATTGGGTCCAGGATGTAGTCTTTAATTTTTTTTTTATCAATCAATATAATTATCTTTTGTTAAAAAAATAACAAAGAGACCTATATTGTTTGCAAGACACCGAAAATGTCCACTTGCCACATAATGGTTCAAAGTTCAAACTTGAATGTACGGGCCACATTAGTCACCCCACAAAATACATCCATCCATTGTTGAACAGTTTTCTCTTTGAGTGGGCCATGTAACACTTGTTTTAGGGTTTGGAATTTTCAGCTTGTTGTTCTCATTGCATTTCCTCAGCTTATATAGCTGAGTAGTTGATAGTTTACAGAACAAGAAAAGAAGACAAACTTGGGAAAGAAGAAAGTACAATCCGATTTGGGAAAATAGACAAAATAAGAAGTTGGGCATCAGTTTGGTAATTTGCCAGAGACAACTTGGTTCCAGCTTCTATACGCCGTCGTCTTGGTTGCAGGCGAGACTTCTCTTCGGTACGGCGCCGTCTTCGCTTCATTGCGTTCTTCTTCTAGACACGGCGTCGTCTTCACTCCAACGGTCGACTGGTTTGAAGGCTGCTGCTTCTGTATTTGGAATTGGCGAAGAAAAACCAGTGTTTTTCTCTGATACCCCCCCGCAAGCTGGTGGGCAAATGTTGAGCACACCGAGCTTGGAGAGGAGATGAAGGAATGTAGCTGGTGGGAGTGGTTTGGTGAAGAGGTCTGCAAGTTGGTGAATCGTTGAAACATGGAGGAGTTTGATTGTGTTAGAAAGCACCTTTTCACGGACGAAGTGGCAATCAAGCTCGATGTGCTTCGTCCGCTCATGGAAGGTCGGATTCTCTGCGATGTGGATAGCTGATTGGTTGTCGCAGTAGAGAATGGCTAGTTGGAAGTGATTGATCTTGAAGTTTTGGAGAAGGTAAAGTAACCATTGAATTTCAGAACTGGTGTGAGCAAGTGCCCTGTATTCAGCTTCACAGGATGATCTTGAGATGGTTGTTTGTTTCTTGCTTTTCCAGGAAATCAGTGAGTCGCCAAGATAGACACAATAGCCAGTGGTGGATCGTCTTGTGTCAACACAGGCAGCCCAGTCTGAATCACTGAATGCTTTGAGTTGGAGAGTGGATGTGGCAGAGAAGAAAAGGCCACTTGTTGGAGCTAATTTCAGGTATTTTAGGATTCGGAGAACTGCTTTGTAGTGATCATTGCTTGGGTTGGCCATGAATTGGCTGACTTGTTGGGTAGCATAGCTGATTTCTGGCCTGGTGGTAGTTAGGTAGATTAGCTTGCCCACGAATCTTCTGTATAGTGTGGGATCATTGAAGGGATCTGAGTGATTGGAGGATAAATGACCCTTGTAATCCATTGGTGTAGTGACTGGTTTGCAATGTAAAAGATCAGCTTCTTCAAGAATCTCTAATGTGTATTTTCTTTGGTTGATGTGAATGCCTTTGGCTGATCTTGCTACTTCAATACCCAGGAAAAACTTGAGACTGCCCAAGTCCTTAATGCTGAATTCATGATGTAGATATTGTTTAATATGGTTGATCTCCTGTAGACATGTACCTCGAATGATTAGATCATCAACATAGACTAGAATGGATGTATAGGTTGAACCTGTTGCTTTGTAGAACAAAGAATGATCAACTTTGCTGGGTTGGTAGCCTTGAGAGATGAGTGTGTCTGCAAGTTTGGAGAACCACTGTCTTGATGCCTGTTTGAGTCCATAGAGGGATTTCTTTAGAAGACAGACAGGTGATTTCATTCCAGTGGGTGCCTTGTACCCAGGTGGGAGTTTCATGTAAACTTCTTGGTCTAGGTCTCCATGTAGGAAGGCATTGTTCATATCTAGATGATGAACATGCCAATTCCTTGCTGCAGCAAGAGCAAGGAATAACCTGATAGTTGTCATTTTGACTACTGGGGCAAATGTGTCCTGGTAGTCTACTCCCTCTTGCTGACTGTAGCCTTTGGCTACAAGTCTGGCTTTGAATCTGTCAATTGAGCCATCAGGATTGAACTTGATTCGAAAGACCCATTTGCAACCTATGGCTCTTTTGTCAGCTGGTAATTCAACAACTTCCCATGTGCCATTAGAATCAAGGGCTGCTAGTTCAGTGTTGACAGCAGAATCCCACTCAGGTGATAAGATGGCCTCTTTGTAAGTATCTGGTTCTTTGTGAGAAGATATACTGAGAACAAAGTGTTGGTGGGAAGGAGATAGATTAGAGTAGTCTAGTACTGTATTGAGTGAATGTTTGATACTTGAGATATGCTGTTTGGGAGGATGACTAGTTGAGGGGTTCTGCTAGAGAAGATTGCAGTGATATTGTTGGAGGTAGGTAGGTCGTTTGATGGTTCTGGTTGATTTCTTTGTTGGTTGGATTGGTGGTTGTTGCTGTGGTGGTGCTGGTATGGGTGGGCTATTTTGGTCTGGTGGTGGGGTGTTTGGAGTAGGTTGAGGGGTATGATTCATGCTGTCATCACTGTCATAGTGAGGTGGACTGGGGTTGGGAAGTGGATTAGAAGTAGAAGGTGAGGTTAAAGGTAGGGGATCATCATATATGATGGGATTGGGTGAAAGGCTGTAAGGATAGTTGGGGTTTGGTGTTGAGTCTTTGAATGGGAAATGATGTTCATAGAAATGAACATCTCTGGAAGTGAAAACATCATTAGTTGCTAGGTCATAGATTTTGTAGCCCTTAATGCCTGCAGTGAAGCCAAGGAAAACACCTTTCCTAGCTCTAGAATCAAATTTGGTTCTGTGATTCTTTAAGGAACTGGCAAAACAAAGGCATCCAAAAACTTTGAGTTCTGAGAGGTTAGGGGGTTTGTGAAAGAGGGTTTCAAAGGGTGTTTTGTTGGCAAGAACAAGGGAGGGGACTCTGTTGATGAGGTGAACAGCATGTTTGACACAGTCACTCCAAAAACCAGAAGGTAGATTTGCTTGAAATTTAAGAGCCCTGGCAACAGCAAGGATGTGTTGGTGTTTTCTTTCAACCTTGCTGTTTTGCTGGGGTGTTTCAACACATGAAAGTTCATGAAAGATTCCAGTGGAGTTAAAGAAATCTGTCATTTGAAATTCTTATCCTTGGTCACTCCTGATTCTTTGGACTTGGGTTTGAAACTGTGTTTGAATGTAAGAGCAGAAATGTTGGAGTTTGGCTCTAGCTTCTGATTTGGAGGATAGTAGTATAATCCAAGTCATCCTAGTGAAATCATCTGCAATGGTTAGAAAATATTTAAAACCATCATAGCTAGGAACAGAATTAGGACCCCAAAGATCTACATGTATCAGTTGAAAAGATTGTGTGCAAACAGAGTTGCTACAAGGAAAAGGCAGTCTTTTCTGCCTTGCAAAATGACAGACATCACATGGCAATGACTTGTCAGTATGAATGGAAGAACATATCTCTCTCAGGGAAGGGATTTTGGAATGAGAAACATGACCAAGTCTATAATGCCATAAGTCAAAATTGTGGAAACTGGCAGCAGTGATGTGTTTAGGTATAGTATCTAAAGGTTGGGGATCAATGAGGTAGAGTCCTTGGGAGAGCCTAGCAGAACCAGTCATCCTCTTCTGCTGCATATCCTGGATTTGACAAACATTGGAGAAGAAGGTTAGACATAGGGAGGTTGTGGTAGTCAATTTGCTCACTGAAATGAGATTGAAGCTAAATTGGGGTACAAAGAGGGCTTCTTGCAGAGTTAGGCCAGAAATACAAGTAACAGTGCCTGTATGAGTGGCCTGTACTTGTTCACCAGTTGGGAGGGTGATGAAAACATCATGAGTGATTCTGGGATTAGTAAGTAATTCAAGAGAGCAAACAACATGATCTGAAGCACCTGTGTCCAGGATCCATTTGTTGTTGTATGGTAGTTTGGTATCAACAATCAGGGTGAATTTACTTGAAGTGTTCGTAAATGTAGCAGCAGTAAAGGCAGAACTGGAAGGCTGAGATGGACCTTTGTCTTTCACCAGGTTCATTAGCTTGTCAAAGTCTGCCTTTGTGAGTTTGACCTCTTGGTTGGAATCATCAGGTACGTTGCTGGAGGTTGAATTGACAGAGCTTCGAGCACGACCAGCACCAGTTGATGATTTTGGTGGGAAACCATGTTTGAAGAAGCAACGTTCCTCAGTGTGTCCTTGGCGTTTGCAGAAGGAACATTCATAGGGTTTTCTTGGAGGATTGGTGGGTTTGGTGGACACACCAGGGGGCCACCCATGTTTGTGGTAGCAAGTGTCTTCTGTGTGGCCATCAATCTTGCAAAAAGTGCAGTGGGGGAGAGGTCTTCTGCTCTAGAAGTTGGCATTACCTTGAGCAGCTAAGGCCATGCTGTCAGTGGTAAGAGATTTGCCATTTTGGTTGCCATTCAGTTGTCTTTCATGCTGAAGCATGCGTTGGAAGACCCTATCTATTGGTGGAATAGTGTCACCAAATAGAACTTGAGATCTAACAGTAGAGAAGTTGTCATTGAGACCTCTTAAGAACTGAATAACATAGTTGGTATCTCTATAGAGGAAGACTAATTTCATGGCATTGCAGGTGTTGACACTGTCTTGAGTGCAGGTGCAGGGTTCAAGTGGTTGGTAGTTGTCAAGCTCATCTTTCAGAGTGATGAGGTTGCCATAATAGTCAGTCACAGAGAGATTACCTTGCTTGAGTGAGCAGAGGGATTCAATGAGTTCAGCAATGCGAATCAAGTCACCTTGACCATACCTTGCACACAGGCTACGCCAGGCTTCAACAGCAGTTTTGCAGGACATGATTGTCTTGCGGATTGCAGGGTCGACAGCTTGCTGGATCCAGGCAAGCACCATGATGTTGTTGCGTTTCCAGGAGGTGGACTGATCACTGTCATCTCCTGGATCTGGAATGCTCCCATCAATGAAGCCAGTCTTGTTCTTGGCTGCTAGGGCATTGAACATGGCCTTGTGCCAGTCATTGTAGTTGGTGGTAGTGAGTTTCTCACTGACCAGTTGGGAACCAGGTTGCTCACTACCATGGAGGTAGTAAGGATCAGACATTGGATCTGTGATTTGTTGTTGTTCCATGAGTGGCGGCTAGGGTTAGAACCCTTGAGGCTCTGATACCATAATACTTGTTTTAGGGTTTGGAATTTTCAGCTTGTTGTTCTCATTGCGTTTCCTCAGCTTATATAGCTGAGTAGTTGATAGTTTACAGAACAAGAAAAGAAGACAAACTTGGGAAAGAAGAAAGTACAATCCGATTTGGGAAAATAGACAAAATAAGAAGTTGGGCATCAGTTTGGTAATTTGCCAGAGACAACTTGGCTCCAGCTTCTATACGCCGTCGTCTTGGTTGCAGGCGAGACTTCTCTTCGGTACGGCGCCGTCTTTGCTTCATTGCGTTCTTCTTCTAGACACGACGTCGTCTTCACTCCAACGGTCGACTGGTTTGAAGGCTGCTGCTTCTGTATTTGGAATTGGCGAAGAAAAACCAGTGTTTTTCTCTGATATCATGGCTGGGGTGGGTTTGATATGATCCAAAAAGGATAGCTATGGGATAGAAATTTGGAACAAAGCAACCAACAAAGCCCAGTCGCCCAGGTCATAGATAGGCTCGGTTTGGTTAGTCTGATTCGGTTAAAAATTAAGTTGTGACCAACCTTTAATTTTTTGGGTGTCTTCAACTGCATGGCTGCGGTCCGGCGGAGACTAGCCACACAGCCGGGACCGAGCTTTTCTAATCAGTGGATTGAATGGATTCTGTTTTCTTTAGTTCCCCTTAAAACTTTTTCAGTTTTTTGCATTATTCACCGTTCTGTGCACCTCTTCCATATATATTAGTTACTAGCGTAGGCCCCGACCATTTGGCCGGAGGAAGGTGAGGTATAAAATTTGATAATATAATGAGGTGTATAGCTTATTGTTGTATAGTTTTTTTTTTGGGAAACACGTGATAAAAATAGTGAATTTTAGTAGGAAAGAGACATGAATGATGCAACGAATCAAAAATCAGCCTTATGAACCAAAATCAAGTACTTGTTACCTTGTGAAACAATATTGTTAGATTTATATTCAAAATCAGGATTTTGATCGTAAAATCGTAGGATTTTAGGATTTTTACTTAGGGATTCCGATCCTGATTTTACTATAAAATCGGTGGAGTAAGTTTTATAGAAACCGAATTCCAGAAAATCGAATAAAAAATCGCCTATTCTGCCGGTTTTCGGGAAATGAGCATCTCACAATCGTTGCTGTATCCCTAGAAAATGGTGGTAAACACGGACTCACCTGCCAAACTGGTTTGGATTGAGATTTTTATCGGGTATCAGGGAACCATGTGATTATAAATTAGACTTGATCAGAACAGACCAAAACTTGAAATTCAACCTGTTTGACCGACCCATGCCAAAATCTAATTATTCTTTACTTTTAAACTTTCTATTTGAAAATAAAAATTAATGAAAGAAAAGAGATGACTGCAATTCTCCATTTGCACATCACTAATTCAGGAATAAAACTATAGAATTTCGAAAGGAAACTGAAAATATTTAGGATCGTTTTAATGTTAAAAATAACCAAATAGATCTTTTTGTTTAGTTTTTTACTAACAAATGCCAAACGATTCCCTATAATATACACTATAATTTAATCATTATGATATCAAATAATTGCATAATATATATTTGAAATAATAAAAATTGGACTAATTGGGTTGGTCGAGGTTGAACCATTGAATAACTTTAATATACATTATATTTTAGCCACTAAGATATTAAATAATAGCATAATATATATTATGCTAGAGAAAATAGCTTGTTTTAGAATGGCAAACCCATGATGTTCATTTGTTTTACTTGATGGGGAAATCCTGTGTAGGTCAGGCTCATTCAACTCTTTTTTTTTATGATTAGCGGTTAGCCCATTAGAATCCATGCATTAGTTTATTGTTAAATTGTTTTATTTTTAGCAATAAGAAGGAGTATTGTTTTGTCTTTTCATATATATTTTACTACCATGGAGAAATAAAAGGACTTAAAGAAAAAAATTGACACTCCTGGACCCGTTTAAATCTGCATGTGTACAATAAGTTGACCCATTCCACTGAGAAAAAAGAAAAAATTGACACTCTCTATTCTACCCTTCCTACAAACGCTCATGGAGCAGGGAATTTGAAATGGGGAAGGTTTTTTTCCCTCTCTGCGATTATATGCTTTTAATTTAAAAAGATACAACAAATGTACTTAGTGTGATTGGTTATGATCTTTGCTTTTCTTTAAAGTGATCATGGTTCGAATCTTAGTAAGTGTCTTTTTAGTGAATAAAAAAGAAGTAATTATGAAGACCAAAATGTCCTTCCTACTTTCACTCTGGATGCAGGAAATTTGAAATGGGGCTTCAAGTTTTCTCATTTGGCTTTTATTTATTGTGTAGATTTGATAATAAGTTAGATGTTTTCATATAATAATAGTCTCCGGCGATGGCATTGAAATAAAATTGAACAATTAATTCCGAACCTAATCAACAAGGTAGTTTGTTTAAGGGAATGATCAAAGTAGTCACAACTCATAAAGTGAGGAGGCACTTATGGAGGATTCCAAAATCATGAACGTGATCACTCCACCACAACAACAACAATGATGATGATTATTATAATAATACGAACAGGAACTTAATCTAGTACTAATATCATTAATTTTAAACATATAAATTTTATATTCGAATCTTTTAACTAGTACCCAACACAAAACTTAAAACTATATCATGAGTGGGAAAGTTTGAGCCAACCGCTTTCCGTTTGAGGTTTTTGATATTGAGAAATGGGGAGAGTTGGAGTTGGATCGGGGCAGCTTTTGAGCAGCCATCCATCATTATATGCATGCAGGGCAGCTCACCCACCTTCATATTATCCAACCCCGAACATCAATTATTTGCAACTGCCCAACCCCAACCAACTATAAATATCGTTTTTGGAGTAACAATTCGCCAAAAATAGGTACTGAATGTATTTTATTATAACTTAACAAATTGATTAATCGAAACCAGAGAGGCCAGCCCTAAAGTGGAGGGGACAGGCCCATGCATCTCCATCCATGCCCACCCAATCGCAAGACATCATTACAAAACCTTTGACTGACTGCTCCCCTTCCCTTCATTTCCCAGTTTTGGCCCTTTCCTTTCTTTTCCTGTAGGGTCACGTATATCATATATACATATTAATAACTAATATTCATCCAACACTTTTACATCTCCAATTCCCCTTAGAAAGTGATATAAGATTCTTTCATAAAAAAATTCAAATAACTCGAGTTATTAACACTAACATGGTTTATAACAGTTTCGGGTTAATGTCATATTTGGTCACTGTGATTACTGAATTGCGTCATACTTAGTCACTAGAAAAAGTTAATATCAAATTTGGTCACTACAATTACTAAAATAGGTCATATTGAGTCACTCTCCGTTAGTCTCCGTCCAACTCCGTTAGTGGAGTCCGTTAAGTGCTGACGTGCCTAACGGATGCGCCTAGTCAGCACCGTTTTGACCCAAAAATCATCATACCCGACCCGCCACGTCAGTTTCACTCGCCATGTCATACACCAACCCGACCATTAACCCAACCCGACCCAAAACCAAACCCTAACCCACCTAACAAAACAAAATTGGAAAATCATCTGGTTAGTGGCCATTTTCAGACCAAAACCCTTCTACTTCCTCGCAAACCTACTCGAGATACATCAAACAACTAGCTTAAGTATAGACCATTTACAGCTGTAATAATGGAAGGTTATGCAAAGAGAAGATCAAACGCACATACCCCTTTCCATAATTGATTCCCCTTTTCTAGAGTTTTTAGACTAGCTTACAACCAGAAAAGCAAAGAAACCACTTACGTTTACCGTCGGGGAAGAAGAGAGCCGGAGCGCGACAGGGGGAAACTGAACTCGCGCAATGGGGGAATCGATTTAGGGTTTTGACCAGGGCTGTCGGCTCGCGATGGGGAAAGCTGACACCGGCGCGCCCTGGAGGAAGACGACGACGGCGCACAACGAAGGTGGATTTGAGGGTTTCGCCTTCTACTGCGATGGCAGAAACTGACGGCGCGCGGCAACGGAGAAGAAGAAGAAGAAGAAGAAATGCAAAATGGAAGGAGGATCTGGGACAAGGGGGTAGCGTGGAGCTCTTCATCTCTCCCGTGGCTGAACCTAGAGGAAGGAGCAGGTTTGCGAGGAAGGAGAAGGGTTTTGGTCTGAAAATGGCCACTAACCAGATGATTTTCCATTTTTTTTTTTTTTGTTAGGTGGGTTAGAGTTTGGTTTTGTATCGGGTTGGGTTAATGGTTGGGTTGGTGTATGACATGGCGGGTGAAACTGATGTGGCGGGTCAGTCTGATGATTTTTGGGTCAAAACGGCGCTGACTAGGCGCATCTGTTAGCCATATCAGCACATAACGGACTTCACTAACGGAGTTGCACGGAGACTAACGGAGAGTGACTCAATATGACCTATTTTAGTAATTATAGTGACCAAATTTGATATTAACTTTTTCTAGTGACTAAACATGACACAATTTAGTAATCACAGTGATCAAATATGGCATTAACCCTAACCGTTTGCAAGAGACGATTAACGACTATCATATACATAAATCATAACTAATATTGTTGGGGTAATAAGGATAAGCCTACGAAAGTAAAGAGCCCGTTGGGCCGGAGGCCCACTGAGGGTCCATCTGGGGCATAACCCATGGTTAGGGTAATAGAAACAAGCCCATGAAAAGTTTGGAGCCTATTGGGCATCAAGCCCATTTGGGGCCCGTGGGAGTGTGGCCTAGGTGACTACAGAGGAGTAGGGGCGCATGACGACAAAATAAGCTCGCAGACAAGGAAGTACAGGTGGACAAGGTCGGAAGGGCGCCACGAGGCCAGTGGTCCCCCTATGCGCCCCGACGTGGAAAGCGGACGGTGTGCCACGTGTAGGCGCGTAGGCGCCAGGGGAGACCGGGCATTTAATGCTAGGCTGACGTAAGGCTTGGTGGCAGGAGTTGGTCGGAGCTTGGTCGAGGAGCTCGAGTAGTATAAATAGCACTTGGTAGGTAGCATTTAAGCAGGTCGGTCTTTCTCACACTAAACTTCTTTCTTCACTTCTCTCTCTAGACTTGCTCCTAACTTGATCGTCGGAGTGCTAACGGACGGGTCTAGCCCTCTAGGCGCCCGTCCTGCAGGGTCCAAGCGCTCGGCGTGAGAATTCGGAGGAGGCACGTGGAGGAGTGAGAGTATTGTGGCTTCAACAATTGGCGCGCCAGGTAGGGGGCGTAGGCGTTCAACAGGCTAAAAAAGATGGAAGACTCGAATGCAGGAAATGGAGGCGCCGAGGATGCGGGAGCAGAGAATTCCAGCCAGGAGGGGAGTGAGCGGCGGTCAAGCCCGGTAGTGAGCATGGACGTAGAGGATGAAAGCCGTGAGCGCCCATCTATGGAGAGTGATTCATTGTCAAAGAGGGAGCTGTTTAAGATCATTGCTGACCAAGACCGGGCCATAGCAATGCTTCGGAGGGAATTGGAGGGAGGAAGGAGCGTTGATACAAGGGAGTACAGCCCCCCAGTGAGGAAGCGGGACAGGCTCATAGATGATTCGGAGGTTAGCGAATATGGGCGCCCAGGCTATGAGGGCCCCAATCCTGAGGTAACACCACCTAGGCGCCCGGGCGCGTGGAGGGCGCCAGGCGAATGGACCATCCCGGCCCCGGAAGAGCAGAACCCTTGGACGCCCAAGCGTCAGGCCAGGCGCTTCGGGATCAGACAACCCTTAGCGCAAAGTGTGTTAATGGAACCAGCGGGAACTACACTCCCACCGCTGAACAGCTATGATGGAGTCACTGACCCCGAAGATCACCTGAATAGCTACTTCACGAAGATGCAATTGTACAATAGCACGGATGCCACGTTGTGTAAGGTGTTTCCTTCAACGTTCGCAGGGGTAGTATTAGACTGGTATCATCAATTAGAAGAGGGGCGCATCGAGTGTTTTGAGCAATTTGCAGAGCTATTCTTGTCCAAGTTCGCTAGCCGTAAGAGGCGGACGTTGACTATAGGCGCTTTGTTCAAAATCAAGCAGAGAGAGGGTGAGGCGCTTAGAGAATTCTATGATCGTTGGATTTCGGTCGCCATGGCCGTAAAAGATGTACAACCACCAGTCCTGGGAGTGTGCCTGGAGGAGTGTACGAATAGTGAGGAGTTATGTCGGGTGCTGTCTAAGAGGGCTGTGGTGTCAACTGAAGATCTGGATCGAAGGGTTCAAAAGGTTATTGCCTTGGAGGAGACTTTGGCCGCGAGGAGGGCAGAGAAGAGGCGTGTTGGTAGGGAAGAAGTGGAGGTGCGCCAGGCGCCTAGACCATTCATTATGAACAACGCCCCACAAAGGAGGGTGGAGAGTCAGCGCCCACCACCCAGGAGTGCGGGAAATTTCACGGCATATAATGACTCTCTGAAAAACATTCTGCAATACGTGAAGGACAGGGGATACCATGTGCGTTGGCCGGGACCTATGCGTGGGCAACCAAATGAGCGGAACCTTGATCGATATTGTGACTTCCACCGGGATAAGGGACATCATACGGCCGATTGCTACCAACTGAAATCGGAGTTGCAGACGTTAGCCGACCGAGGAATGCTCAACGACTTCATAAGAAAGACGGAAGAGAGGACGCACCGTGCATATGTCGCAAGAGAGACGAGGCCAGCGCCTGCCATAGTGGCTGAACCTCAAGCGCCTACTCTTCCCGTCGTGCAGCAGGCGCCCGGTAATCTACCTGCGTTTGAGGCCCTCCCTCCTCCTCTTGAAATACCCCCGCCTCCATTTGAGCTGAATCAGGAAGGGGAGCCCAACCGGGTAAGGCTCACGGTGGAATCTATAACCGGAACCGTCGATTTGCGGGACAAGTTGGACAGGTCTAGACGCCTACGGGCTGCATCTGTGGAGGCGAAGGCGGCAGTGCAAATATGCTTTAATCAGGAGGCGGACGAGGCATGTCAAGTTCCCTCAGAGGAAGCTTTGGAGATCCAGGGAATCATTGCAGGGTGTAAGGTGAAGAGGATGTTGGTGGATACGGGAAGCTCGATGGATGTTTTGTTCAAAAGCACGTTCGAGCGCATGCAGCTGGCGCCGGAATTGGTAAGCCCCTCTGATTCGGTGCTGATAGGTTTTTCAGGGGCGCCTGCCCATGTGATCGGGCGAGTGCGCCTCCCTGTGACGCTGGGTGACGAGGTGCATCGAGTGACACATGCCGTGGAGTTTGGGATAGTGGATTGCCCCTCGCCCTACAACGTCATACTGGGAAGACCACTGTTGGCGTTATTCAATGGGGTAGCTTCGACCTGCCACCAAACGTTGAAGTTCGTCGCACCACAAGGCATAGGAATTTCCCGTGGGGAAGGCGCCCCCCGCTATGCGCGAGAAGAGGAAGGAAGAAGGAAGGGCGCGCGGAGACACCGAGTAAACAACATAGACATTCGGCCGGAGGAGGCGCCTAGAGCAGAGCCTATGGATGATGAGTTCAGAGTAATGATCGAGGAAGGGCGCCCAGACAAGCAGGTACGAGTGTCAGCACAGGCTCCTGAGCACATGAGGGCGCCCTTGATCGAATTGTTGCGAGAATTTGGGGAGCTATTCGCTTGGAGCCCCTAGGATATGCCGGGAGTGTCACCAGATGTGGCGGCACATCGATTGGCCGTCGAGGAAGGAAAGAAGCCTGTCCAGCAAAAGCGAAGGAATTTGACTCACGAGAAGGAAGAAGCTCTAAGGAAGGAGGTCGATAAGTTGCTTGAGGCCGGGTTCGTTGAAGAGGCCAGATACATCACTTGGCTCTCGAATGTGGTATTCGTCCCAAAACCATCGGGAGATTGGAGGATGTGCGTAGACTTCACGAATCTTAACCGGGCGTGCCCAACGGACGCCTACCCAATGCCGCGCATTGATATACTTGTGGACGCTACGGCCTACCATGAGGCGCTCAGCTTCCTCGATATGTTTTCGGGGTATCATCAGATTCCCATGGTGGAGGAGGATAGGGCGAAGACCGCTTTTATGACGCCCTTTGGTAACTTCTGTTACAAAGTGATGGCATTTGGATTGAAGAATGCAGGCGCCACGTATCAGCGCATGGTGAATCAAATCTTCCGGAGGCAGTTAGGAAGGAACGTGGAGGCATACGTTGACGATTTGATCGTGAAGAGTAAGAGGCGCCAAGATCACATTTCAGACTTACGAGAAACATTTGAGACCATGCGCTCATACAACCTGAGGCTTAACCCACAGAAATGCGTGTTCCTTGCGGAGGCCGGTAAGTTCTTGGGATTCATGATCACGAAAAGAGGAATTGAGGCCAACCCCAAGCAAGTTGAGGCAATTATGAGGTTGACGCCTCCCCGTACACCGAAGGAGGTGCAAGGGTTGACGGGAAGATTAGCGGCGCTTGGGCGCTTCATTCCGAGGTCCTCGGATAGGGGCGCCCCTTTTTTCCGAACATTGAAGAAGGCCAGCAAATTTAAATGGACGGAGGAATGTGATGAAGCCTTCGGGGATCTGAAGAAGTTGTTGACCGCGCCTACGGTGATGACGGCGCCCAGGCCTAAAGAGACCCTATATTTGTACATCGCGGTCTCTCGGATTGCTGTGAGTGCGGTGTTGGTGTCCAGAGATCCGTCAACGAATGAGGAGCGACCGGTGTACTACGTGAGTCGTACCATGGTGGTGCACGAGACAAGGTATGCGCCCATTGAAAAAGCGGCGTTGGCGGTGGTAATGGCGGCCAACAAGCTTCGACCCTACTTCCAGGCTCACAGCATTGTCGTGCTCACGAATTTGCCTCTCCGGACGGTCTTGGGATCCATGGATGTGTCTGGGCGCCTGGTTAAATGGGCTGTTCAACTAAGTGAGTTCGATGTGAGCTATGCGCCCCGACCGGCCATCAAAGCACAAGTGTTGGCTGACTTCGTGGCCGAAGGAGTGGTCGACATGGGAAGTTGTGCGGAGGAATGTTGGCAAGTTCAGGTAGATGGTGCAGCAAGCCGAGCTGGTGCGGGAGCAGGTATTGTGCTTATTAGTCCACTGGGAGCCATGCATGAAGTCGCCCTTCGTTTTGCGACCCTTAAAACGAACAATGCGGCGGAGTATGAGGCAGTGCTCGCAGGGCTCCACATGGCAAGGGAGTTAGGCGCCCAGAAGGTTAATGTCCAAACTGACTCGGCGCTTGTGGTCAATCAATTGAATCATGTGTATGAGGTAAAAGAGGAGGCGCTAGGGGCATATGTTCGCTCCGTCAAAGAGAAGTGTGCATGGTTTCGGGAGGCTACTTTCACGCATGTCCCAAGGGAGGAGAACGCTCATGCAGACGCTCTGTCTAAACTAGCCACGGCGTTGGATTTTGGAGAGGACAGAAAAGTGATAGTCACCAAGGAAGCCCCGCGAGAAGAGAGGGTGATGGCGTCTGTCATCGGGAGAGCAATGGACGGGTGGATGGCGCCTATCATGTTGTTCCTGATGCAGGGCGTGGTCCCGGAAGACCCGAAAGAGGCGTGGCGGTTGAGAAGGAAGGCGGCACGATGTGTTATCGTCGAGGGAGTGTTATACAAAAGGTCCCACTCAGGCGCCTACCTGCGGTGCCTCACGGAAGCCGAAGGACAGAGGGCCATCACGGAAGTGCATCAAGGAGCATGTGGGATGCACGCAGGCGCCCGGAGCTTGGAGAAAATATTGCTAAGGCAAGGGTATTACTGGCCGACGATGAGAGCCGACGCTGGGAAACACGTGGCCGCATGTCATCAGTGTCAAATTCATGCCAATGACATACACGTGCCGGCGGCACCAATGCAGGGGAATGTAGGCGCCTGGCCCTTTGCTCAATGGGGGATGGATCTGCTGGGACCATTCCCCAAGGCGCCCGGGCAGTTCAAGTATCTAATCGTGGCTATTGACTACTTTACCAAGTGGATTGAGGCGGAACCCTTGGCATCCATCACGGAGGTGCAAGTGCGGAAGTTCACAAGAAAGAACATTTTCACAAGGTTCGGGCTGCCAGAGTCAATCATCACCGACCATGGCAAGCAGTTTGATTGCAAAAAGTTCATCGACTTCTGCGACGAAAATGGTGTGGTCTTGAGGTTCTCCTCCGTGGCTTACCCGCAAGCAAACGGACAAGCCGAGGCGGCCAACAAAAGCATATTGCATGGGTTGCATACCAGGCTCGTAGAAGCCAAGGGGAACTGGGTGGAGGAGCTTCCAAGCGTCTTGTGGGCGCACAGGACCACTTTCAAAGTTGCAACAGGGGAAACGCCCTTCGCCCTGACATATGGGAGTGAAGCGGTGTTGCCGGTAGAAGTGCGCATCCCGACCTTTCGGATGGCGCATAGGGTGGAGTCGATGGAGGAACAGGAGCGAACCAATGAATTGGATCTCCTCGATGAGCGCCGCGAAAAAGCCGCCCTGCGCCTAGAAGCGATGAAAGCACAGGTCGCCAGGTACTACAACAAGAAGATGCGCCCACATGGCATAGTGGCAGGGAGCTTGGTGCTGAAGCGTGACTTTCGCCCAAAAGCTACCGAAGGGAAATTGGCGCCAAAGTGGAAAGGGCCGTATCGCGTGCAAGAAGTAGTAGGACCAGGCACGTTCAAGCTGGAGCACTTGTCGGGGAAGAAAGTCAAGAGAACGTGGAACGCGCAGAACTTGCGAAGGTATGGGCTTAAGGAGGCAAATATGGAGGAGGAGGAGGATAGAGTCCTAGAGGGGACGCGTAGCGAGTGATGGAGGAAGACACCAAGCTTTGGGGAGCCTTTTTGGTAAGAGTAGGGAGAATCGCATACGAGCGCCTATAGTACTGCAAGCGCCCGTAAATAGCGCCCTTTAATATTTATGTAAAGCGCCCTTTAAGCGCCCGGGATACTTAAAGCGCCCGAAAATAGCGCCCCAAAGTTTTCTTTTTGAAATCGGAATACATACATACACATTGATACTCTTTTAACTTAACTCTTGCACCCATGTTTTGTGCCCTGAATGCGCCCAACACATAATGCGCCCTCGCACCCAACACTTGTGCCCTCAATCAGAAATGCAAAGAATGTGCCCTGAATGCGCCCAACACGTAATGCGCCCTCGCACCCAACACTTGTGCCCTCAATCAGAAATGAAAAGAACGCGCCCCGACATAGCGCCCTTATCATCATGCCATGAGTCAATAAAATAGCAGTACGTAATGGCGGCATGGAAATGGGACATCAATAAAGTCTAGATGCGCAGGTTATGAAAAAGTCTAGATAGATTGGGAAAGCAAAATAAAAGAAGTGCAACATATGCTGGCAACACATCGGACAAAGTCACAGACGCCTAAGAGTTCTACAAAAAGCAGGCGCAAAGGCTAAATTGCAAACACTAAGGAAAATAGTCCATCTACTCCTCTCCCTCCGAATCATCACTAGACTCCGAGCCTGAATCCGAACTCTCTTCACTCGCGGCCCCCTCGGGAGGCGCAGGCACAGTGTCCACGACGGGGCGCCCACTAGACATGAAGTCGATCACGTAGTTGGCCATCTCCTTTACGTCCCAGTTGATGGTAGGATGATCAGCTTCAAGCTTCCTCTTTAGAATGAGGATACTGTTGAGGGACGCCTGCGCCTTCAGTGCCAGATCAGATGTAGGCGCCTCGGAGTCACTTCCCTTCGCCTTAAGCGCCTCCAGCTCCTCTTGGCGCCTCTTGTTCTCCTGAGCTAAGATCTTCTTCTCCTTTTGCAACGCCTTCTTCTCCTCAATGAGAAGGTCAATCTCGCTCCTTTGGGCGCCGGTCTCCTTGTCCAGATCATCCCTTTCTTTCGTGAGCTTGGCAACCTCCTCGTGATGCGCTCTCCTCGCAGTCTCGAGCTGGGCCTCATACTCTAACTTCACTTTCTGCTTCTCCTCATCGATGGATTTTTGGACGAGGGAAGCTGCTTTTGCAGCCTCAAGATTGGCGGTCTCGCACGCCTCCGATAGCTCTGCCTGGCGCCTCTGCGCCGTTTCTAGGTCATCCTTCATGACGCTTAGGGAGTTGAGAGCTTCAGCTTCTCCAAGGCGCAGCGCTTCGTTGGCAATTGCGCCATTCTTGGCAAGGAACAGCATCTAACAAAGTGAAGACATAGCAAATCAGTAAGAAGTATATATGGGTAAGGCATACGAAAAGAAGGAAGTTCAACCTACCTGGGCGCCCATTCGTGCGACCTCTCCCCATAAATTCCGGCCATCAACATCGCTGGGCGCCCTCAGTACCTCGGTCGCATGAAAGGCAAAACCAAGCGCGGAGCCTCTCTCCAAAGCAGCTCTGTCTGAGCATTCGATGTTGACCCTATGCTTTGGAGGTTGTAGCCATTTTTCAACAAAGGCTGAGACACGCTCCTCCGCGTTGGTGCGCGGTTTCTTGTTGGGCGCCGAGGATTCCCCCCCAGCGTGTTTCCTCTTCAGTTTATCCGAAAGAGGAACTTCGTCTATATCCAACTCGGGATCAGAGGGGATGATGGCTACATGCGCCTCCGAGTTCGGTGGCACATCGGTGGGCGCCACCGTCTCCCCCCCCTTCAACTACTTGGGGGGCGCTTGGCACCCTTTTTGGTTGTATGCGCCGGGGGCTGGTGCGCTTCTTTCCCGGTTTGGCACTAGCAGGCGCATCAGCCTTAGCTCCGGAGGAGGAGGACTTGCCCTTCCCTTTCTTCGATCCGCCCTTCTTTGAACGCGTGGCCCCTTTACCACCGAAGTCAGGCGCCTTGTAGTCCAGACCCATGCTCTCAAGTTGGGTCTTCATGAAAGAGGCAATGGTGGTGAAGTCCGTACCTGCAACAAGACGCAAATGGGTAAGTAAAGGTGTGATGACTGTTATGCGTGAGTAAAAGCGGCATAAACACATTCACACTTTGTAATGACATGCGTGCGCCACCAGGCGCCTACCTACCATCGGCGTAGTACTCGTGTAATACAGGAGTCCTAGCAGCTGTGGAACTAAGGTTCACTGTGCGCATAGACAATAGGCGCGCATGCTCCTTCTCCGTATCAGATAACTCTACCTCAACATTGAAGCGGGAGGTACTACCCATTGTCCAATCCCGTACGAAGCGCTTGCCGCTCTCGTAGAATGACTCTGCTCGTGGCTTGATGAAAAAATAACCCCTATACCACTTCCTCCCCAGCTTGGGGCAATCCTCTACAAAATGACCCGGAATGTCTATGCGCCTCTGTAGAGACAGGCAATTGTCACTACTGGTCATGGTGAAGAAATACCGGAAGAGCTTAAACGTAGGGGCAATGTTGTACTGCCGACACTTAAGCTTGAACAGGATGTGGATCAAAAAGACTGAGGGAGATAGGCGCCCAATAGAACAGGCGCATGTGGTGAGGATTCCTTCCAAAATGGAATCCAAAGGGAAGCGTAGCCCGAATTTGAAATACTCCCTATATATGCCAAGCCACCGTGGCCCAACTGCCCCTATCCGGGCAATCGGAGATGCAGGCGCGTAAGACCAGGTGCGAGGCAGACTGCAGGAGGTAATCAGCCGGTGCATTTCTGCTATCTTGACAGTGGGAGTGTGTTTTGGCCCGGCACGTCTCACAGACAGTTTACGGGTGCTAATGGGCGCCTCCCCTTGTGGCCATGTATCTGCCCAAGCGACTATCTTGAACGACCCATCTTCGGGGGCGCCTGAATCAATGGATGGCGGAGAAATGGGCGCATCGTGCGACTCTGATGAGGTAGGCGCGGAGCCTAAAAGTGAATTGCGCGCCTTTGGTCAATACTAGGGACCCAATACCTTTCAGGGCGCCTAGCAAAGGTTCAAAATAAATGACAAATTTAAAAAAGCAAAAGAAAGAGGGGCATTACCCTGGTTGGTCGAGTCAGGCGCCCGTGTGGTGTCGGTGGAGGCAGCCGAAGCCGTTGTCGTGGTATGCGCCTCCTCGCTGAGTGGGGTCGGAGAAGGGATAGGCGTGGGCTTCTTAGGCGCCTCCGTGTTGAGAGGAGCGGGAGAAGGGATGGAAGTTGTCTTCTTAGGCGCCTCCTTATGGGATCGAGGCGCCCGCTGGTCTTGATTCCGAAGCGGGTCGGGCGACAGGTGCTGCTCGAGCACGTCCAGCACGCTCGGCGCGGCGTTCCCACCCTTTTCCGCGGAAGTAGTAGTGGCACTGGACATGGTTGACAGGGTTGAATCGAGCGCACGGACAAGAGAGAGGAGGGCGCGTGGGCTAGAGAGAAGGCAGAGCAATTCGAGAAAGAGTTAGAGAGAGAAGCAAATTTGGGGCGAATGAGGCAGAATGGAGAGGAGAGTGAATATTTATAAGAGGAAGGGAGGAGGTGAAGAGTCACCTCGGAAACCGCGCGATGAACGGTCCAATCCTCGCCCTCCGTTCAAAATTTGAATTTTGAAAATTCAAAATTTGAACGCACAACGAGTGGGGGGCAGGAGGTACGGTAATGCGCACGGTCATGCGCCTGGAAAGAGCAAGGACGAGGCCGTATGCGCCTGGTAGGATCGAGGTCACGAGGTCATACGCCTTGTAAGAGCAGGGTCGAGGCAGGCGTGAGGCGCTGGGGGGTCGATTAAATCAAAAAAATAGAAATTTGTCCCAGATGGGAGAGGGGGGCAAGCCGTGTGCGCCTGGAAGAATCAAGGCCGAGGGGTCATGCGCCTTCTAAAATCAGGATCGAGTAAGGATGCGCCTGGTGGGATCAAGGTCAAGGGGTCATACGCCTTATAAGAGCAAGGTCGAGGCAGGCGTGAAGCGCTGGGGGGTCGACTAAAATCAAAGAATCGAAATTTGTCCCAAATAGGAGAGGGGGGCAAGCTGGCCCTGGGCGCCCCTTCTGTCATTTAGAAGCGCACGGTACTTTACCATCACGCCTGCTGAGAAGCCTCATGTTGGCCAGGTTATAGTTAGGCGCTCACCAGTGAACACCTAACTGGGGGGCAATTGTTGGGGTAACAAGGATAAGCCTACAAAAGTAAAGAGCCCGTTGGGCCGGTGGCCCACTGAGGGTCCATCTGGGGCATAACCCATGGTTAGGGTAATAGAAACAAGCCCATGAAAAGTTTGGAGCCTATTGGGCATCAAGCCCATTTGGGGCCCGTGGGAGTGTGGCCTAGGTGACTACAGAGGAGTAGGGGCGCATGACGACAAAATAAGCTCGCAGACAAGGAAGTACAGGTGGACAAGGTCGGAAGGGCGCCACGAGGCCAGTGGTCCCCCTATGCACCCCGACGTGGAAAGCGGACGGTGTGCCACGTGTAGGCGCGTAGGCGCCAGGGGAGACCGGGCATTTAATGCTAGGCTGACG
This sequence comes from Linum tenue, assembly GCA_946122785.1. Lineage (NCBI taxonomy): Eukaryota > Viridiplantae > Streptophyta > Magnoliopsida > Malpighiales > Linaceae > Linum > Linum tenue. Next base: position 69,371,744 of record CAMGYJ010000008.1, on the reverse strand, counting down.
TAAGGCTTGGTGGCAGGAGTTGGTCGGAGCTTGGTCGAGGAGCTCGAGTAGTATAAATAGCACTTGGTAGGTAGCATTTAAGCAGGTCGGTCTTTCTCACACTAAACTTCTTTCTTCACTTCTCTCTCTAGACTTGCTCCTAACTTGATCGTCGGAGTGCTAACGGACGGGTCTAGCCCTCTAGGCGCCCGTCCTGCAGGGTCCAAGCGCTCGGCATGAGAATTCGGAGGAGGCACGTGGAGGAGTGAGAGTATTGTGGCTTCAACAAATATATATGCCATAGTTTACTTCGCATTCTTTGGATGAATTTTTTTTTTTTCAAACGATGTACACAATCTATATTATTAGTGGTGGACTCGTAGATTTTGACGGTAGAGCAAAAAATTTAAGAATTGTCAGATAGTACGATTTCAAATACTAGCAACAGTAAAATAAACCTTTGCACAAGCTTTTTGTCCAATTTTTTTTATCTATGATTTGTCAATTGGCAAACCATTCAGGGATTTTTCCAATAATAGCACGTTAAAAAAAATTACAAAACTAGCACCCAAATAACACCAATTTTAATGAAACGCACTCTGAAGCTGCGGTTTCCTTAGTCTGCGCAACGGTCTTCTTCACCGTTGGATGGGCGAGCGATCGGAGGGCGGAACGCGCGCCAGCAGAGCGATCCGCGCCACGGATCGGGGACCGCACCTGCAAGGAACGGTCAACCATCGTGAGACGCGAAACGCATCGGCAAGGAGTGGTTTCTGCTCTGGCAAAATTACCAGACCGCCCCTAGAGGTCGCGGTCTGTTGGGTATAAATACCCCCCCCCCCTCCCCTCTCATTTCTTCACACCACAACCCATTCTTCCTTCTCTCTCTAGAATTTATCTCTCTAAATCCTCCCCTCCCAAAAGCCTAGGAAATAGTGGTCTGTTGGTTGCGGCTAAGTCCGATCTGCCATCGAAAAACATTTCTTAGGTTTTTTCCTCAAAACCCGCCGAGCCGAGCCGAACCTCTGTCCGAATTTCCCGAAAAAATGGCCGATTGGTGGCAAGGAGAGGGAGTTTATGTCGATGAATTTCAAGCTGTACGTACTCATTATTCTGGTTTAATTTTTGTTGTTGTTATAAGCTTTTTAATTAATCTATGTACTAACCTCGTTGTTATTTTCTCGTAGGTTGGGGAGGACGTGGATATATACAACCAACGGTATTATCTCGAGCAAGGACCGTTGGATCCAACCGACATGTACGACCAACCCAACCATCGGTCAAGGGATGTTTGGAACGATCACCCGGTACATACAATTCTTCACCATTTATCCTTCTCTTATTTTGTTAATGTATTTAGTGGAATATAAAATAAAATTATGTTGATTTTTTAATCGTGTTGGTTGTTTTCAATAATTACTCGTGTTGGTTGTTTTCAATAATTTTAATCGAATACATAGCTCCACTTACTTCGACTCTTTATAAAGAGATGCACGTCTAAGGAAATGGGGTTTTAAGCGAATATCATATCCTCCCATTACCTGGAAAAATCGGGTATTAAGAGATCCTCGGATCCCCACTTTTTCTGTCAAAAAGACTGTGTTTCTAAGAAGATGTATACCTCTTCTAAGAGTCTAACGAGTGTTGCTCTGTATTCGATTAAATTATTTAAAACAACCAATACGACTAAATTATTTACCAAACAACCAATACGATTTATTTTTATGTGTACAAAAAGAATTTTATTGATTTCAAATATTTGAATATGTATGTTTCTATTTAAATTATTATTCATTAACAATGTTATTTATGTTAATTAATTTAGTATATTTGTTTTACAATAATATGTATGTATCTCTTTAAATTATTATTCATTTAGAATGTTATTATGTTAATTAATTTAGGATGTTTGTTTTATGATAATATGTATGTATCTCTTTAAATTATTATTTTTTAGAATGTTATTATGTTAATTATATGAAATGTCTTTTTATGATAATAAAATTCTGCTTGAAGTTAAATAATTTAATTTAATTAATTTAGTTATAAGAAAAAAACCCTTACTAATATATAATAATTAACGTGTAAATTTTCGCTAGGAAGCACAAACGATACTCCGCTACAGGGGTACGACCAATGTGCTCCCATTCCACCCAGCTATCTTGCCCTTTCTCAAAAGGGCACGGTTGGACTCGATTCGACATTTTAACTGCATCAAAGTTGATCGCCAACTCATCACCGCACTAGCCGAGAGATGGAGAAAGGAGACCCATTGTTTCAACTTTAGAGAAGGAGAGGCCACCATCACGCTAAAGGATGTCGCCATCCTAACCCATCTGCCCATCGACGGCAAACCGGTGTGGGTGAGTGATCATCCCCCCGAGGATCGTGACGGTATGCCTGGTTGGGTTCATTTCATCCACAGTCATTTGGGAGTGAAAGTACCGGTGAATGGGTGCGTTGATGCGACCGATCGCATGCCACCAATGAGGAAACACCAAGTCTCAATTACTTGGTTGACGAAGTATTTTAGAGACCATTACGAGAGTCATCCCCTAACCGATGAATGTCCGGAGGATGAGAAGGAGAAATATGCTCGTGTCTATCTCATAGGCATGATCGGAGGAGTGTTCTTCTCCAAAAAATCAAGCAATCTCCTTAGTTATGGATGGCTTAGGATTATCTTCGGTAGTTGGGAGGAGATGGGGGAGTATAGTTGGTCATCCGCTTGCCTAGCTATGATCTACCACAACTTGTGCAATGCGTCTCTAAAAGCTGTGAGTGTTGTTTCAATTTGGATTTTATTTCTATGTACTTGGAACTATATCCCCTTATCTTAGTTTATTTAATTGAGTGTTGATAAATTTTTTATTATAACGATTCCTTGGAACTATTCCTCTTCACTTGATATAATCCCAATTCGTTCAATCAACAATACACAATTAAATACAACGTAAGAGTTACAACTAGCTTGAAAGAAATGATAATCGCAAATTATGTCGCATTAGCTGAGTCCGGCACATCAGCACCCTGATTTTGCGGACCAATCGGTCCTGGACACCTTCGTTTATCATGTCCTGGAACTTTGCATATTAAACATCGTCTTGGGCCTCGTGGTGGTCTTCCACTTTGATCCATTTCGTTATGAATTCTCTTTTTCCTCGGGCGACCCGGTTCACGCCTCTGTCCGAACGGCGGGGTGATCAATTTTCCTTCGTACAGCGGCCAATAAGATTCATCAGGCAATGCACGGAAACTCTGTCCATAGGTGTTTTTGAGTGAGTCGATATTGAAGAATGGACTAACGAGTGATGGGGGTCTTTGCTCCTGTTTTTAATTACGGCCATTGCATGAGAACAAGGCCACCCTCTCCCCTGATACTTTTGGCATGAGCACTCACCAACTTTTGTCCTTAAATTGACCAAAACTTCATGGCGGTGGCCTCCCCGTCTACCATCCTCCCGATGTCCGGTCGTCACGCTATACTCGCCATTTGCCTGATTCATAACGGTTACACTATGTCGACTGCTCATGCGATTGTCATTCTCCATTACTTCCATGACTTTATAGGCATGGACCTTTCCCTGTGCCTCGTTCGTCCTTTCCCAGTGGAGTCGGTTGACGAACCATGCATTCGTTTTCCAAAAAGTCATCTCCACAATGGCAGAGATTGGCAGTGCACGAACGGCCTTGTAGACAGAGTTGATACTCTCACCTGAGTTCGTTGTGGCAATACCCCATCTTGTCCCTCCATCTTTATGAAATGTCCACATGGATAGGTCGTGTCCATCCAGCCACTGTGCCCCTTCAGGGCATAGCTCGCTCATCTTCTGCATCTTCTCCAGAAATTTTTTCTCTTGGTAGGCAACCGCTGAGGAAGACACAGAAAAGTAATACGTTATTCTGAGTTCGGCAGTTTAGTACAATTCAAACAACCCGGAGGAACTCTCGTTAGACTCTTAGGAGAGGTATACATCTCCTTAGAAACACAGCCTGTTTGACAGAAAAAGGGGGGATCCGAAGATCGCTTAATACCCGATTTTCCCAGGAAATGGGAGCACTACAACAATTTTGGGATGTCTTGACGAAATTTTAATTTGTCATTTTAGGTTTGTCACAATAGAACCTATAATATGACAGAACTAAAATTTGTCATATTAGTTGTGTTTTTGTGACAAAGAAACATTTTGTCATACTAATTTGTCATAATAGACCCATATTGTGACAAAGTTATATGATGTCATAATATTTTGTCATATTACATATTTATTATGACAAATAGTGTATGTCATTATAAGTTTGTCACAATATTGTTCTCGTACTTTATTTCAAGTAACATAATTTTGGTAATGTGACAAAGTTTGATTAGTCAAAACAGGGGTGCTTTTATTCTTTTCCATTTTATGTTCAGATAATGAAAGTGAGAGAGAGAGAGAGAGAGAGAGAGAGAGGACATAGGGCGCGGGACCTAATTCCCTCCAGCGCTCCAAAACCATATCCACTCCCAAATTTCGCCGCTCAAAAAACCCTCTGTCAATTGGTCTGTCTTCGCAGTCGCATCGAATCCTCCCCGCAGCAGCGAGCAAGCTCATCACGTCATAATCGAGTAAGACGACTGTACTCTCTTCGATCACCCTCTTCCACTTCTGTCGCATCGTTTTTAGACGATTGAGAGAAGCTTTCATTGGGGATTTTTTGGGGGATTTTAGGGTTTGCCGATTGTGAGACGATTTTGTTGGGGATTTGGTTGATTGTTTGTATATATCTGCATTTGTTAGGACATGCACCGATCTCTCGTACTGTACTTCCCGTTTTCCCCAATTCTCTCACGCCCGGAATTCGTCAAATTGCCTCCGATAATCGAGCGGCTTGGATGGCGTAGGAAGCCAGATTCGAGTTTCATTTGATAAGAGCTGGTGATTGTTTTGTAGATAGGCTTTGTTTGTATCGAGAATTGCTAACGATTTGGATTGATTGGAGGGCTAGATTTTCCCGAGATCAGCTCGGGTTTGTCATCTTTAGAGCAGGGAAGCTGATTCTCTTTTGCCCCTTTCGAATCTGATTGCCCGTGGTGGTTGAGCAAAGTTAGCGTTTTAATCTGAATGAAATTCTTCATCCTGTTTTGTGGATGAACTATTCAATTGATGGTAGGATCTCGTGGAATGATGACTTTTGTAGATGGATTCTTACGAGGTCTATGTAATTTTGGGAAGTTGGGAATTCAGATCCGGTGAAGCTTTCTTGATTTTACTTTTACTCTTCCATGGCTGCTAGCTGGATATACTCCGACTGTTGACAAGTGTTAAATGAAGAGAAACTACCTTTGTCTTGGTCTTTTGTAGAAAAAATCTAGTGTTAATGGAAAGTGAAACATGGAAGCAATAGATTGGGCAAGTTTGAAGAAAGTGACATCTTATCTTCTTCAATGATATGCATTTGTTTGCTGAGTGATCTTATGAATTGATAATGAAACCTTGTGCTTCGCGGTATACCATGCATGGAAGTCGTGTCTGTTTGGTCCACTTATCGCTTCATACGCAATTTGTATAAGGCTTGCAAGTGTTTGATGTGTGTCCTGATGGAGATTTCCAAGCTTGGTTTGAGTAGTTAAGTTTCTCACATGAACGAGTAATGTAATGCAGAAGTAACCAGAACAGATCTCTGCCCATGTCATGTCCACTCTGGTGTTATTACAGCATCTTTCGACTTGAGGACAGTGTTAGATAGACATTCTGTTTTAAGAATGGAGATGGAAGTGATTAGGTTGATTTGGATAATCTAGTTGCTACATATAGGCATGGGATAAGTCTGAGTGTCCTGTAAATAATTGGGGGAAACGGGATCTTGTTGTTATGGTTCTGGTGTGTTTGGTTTTGGTTTGTTTGTTTCAGTGTTGTGATTGATTTGCTATTGATATTTCGACATCCTTAATTAGGGGAACATTTGAGATTTATTCTCTTGTTTTCATTTTGCAGGTGCTTGCTCAAGTGAAGTTATAAGGTCAACCTGCATTTTGTGATCCAAGAATCGTCCCAAGGCACAGGTTAGCCTAATTTATTCACACAGACTAAATGGATAGAGGTTGGTTGAAGCAGAAGAATCGATTTTCTGCTAATTATGTGAAGGGTGTTGAGTACTTTCTAGGGGTTGCCAAAGCATGTGTTGATGGTAGTGGTAGAATTAGGTGCCCGTGCAGAAAATGCAACAATTGTTGCTTTAAAACAATAGATCTTGTGAAAGCTGACTTGTTCCTAAATGGGATGGTAGAGGATTACAGTTTGTGGATATATCATGGAGAGGATTCTGATATTGGTGGTAGCGTGGCAACTGATAGTTTAGAGGACACTGGTCAGAATGATATGCATGGTTTTGACATTGAAATGCCTTCCATGTTGAATGATTTGAGTCGAGCTAATGCTGCTAGGTTTGGTACATCAGGTTCTGAATCTATGAATGAGGGTTTTGGGGGAGTGAATCTGGATCCAACCTTAGCTAAACTACTACAAGATGCTAAATGTCCTCTTTATTCGGGGTGTAAGAAATTTTCAAAGTTATCCTTCATTATGAAAATGATGAATAACAAAATGTTAACCAATAGTAGCGATAAAGCATTTAACCTCAATTTGGATCTAATCAAGGAAGCTTTACCAAATGGAGAGAATCTCCCTAATTCGTATTATGAGGTGAAGAGGTACATTCATGACCTCGGGTTTGGTTATACCATTATAGATGCATGTCCTAACAACTGTGTCTTATTCCGAGGTCCTCTCCAGAATGAAAAGACGTGTCCCAAGTGTAAGAAATCTAGGTATAAACCAGGCAAAGGGAAGGATATTCCCATTAAAAGAGCTAGGTATTTCCCTATAAAGGATAGGCTACTTAGGCTGTTCATGACAAAGGACATTGCCAAGGACATGAGGTGGCACAAAGAAAAACGAATTAATGACGATGTGCTTAGGCATCCAGCGGATGCAGAAACATGGAAAATTTTTGATAGGGACCATAGTTGGTTTGCTGCCGATCCTAGAAATGTGCGGCTTGCACTTCTTAGTGATGGTTTTAATCCATTTGGGAACTTCAGTTCTAGTTACAGCATGTGGCCGGTTGTGTTAACCCCTTACAATTTACCTCCATGGTTATGTATGAAGGAGTCTTTTCTGTTTCTAAGTGTGCTGATACCTGGAAAGAAATCTCCAGGCGATAACATTCATGTGTATTTAGAACCAGTAATAGAAGCTTTACAAGAATTATGGACGGATGGGGTGACAGCTTATGATGCATATTCTCAACAAACTTTTCAATTACATGCTGCCTTGTTATGGACCATAAATGATTTTCCTGCTTATGGAATGTTGTGTGGTTGGGGTACTAAAGGAAAACTAGCATGTCCTGTTTGCAATAGTGAGACAGACTCCCTTCGTTTGAAATTTGGCAACAAAGAATGTTACATGGGTCATCGTAGATGATTAGAAACAAATCACCCCTGGAGGAGAAGTAGGAAATTCAATGGAAAGTCAGATTTGAGAGAGAAGCCTAAAATTCTATGTGGTTCAGAAATACTCAGCCAATTGAATTTAGCTTTAAATTCAAATGAAATGCCTAATCTGAGTCGTAAAAGGAAACGAAGTCCCTCTACCCCCAATCATAATTGGAAAACGAAAGCCTCATTCTGGAGGTTGCCCTATTGGGAAAAGATTGAGTTGAGGCATAACTTAGATGTTATGCATGTAGAGAAAAACATTAGTGAGAATGTTTTGGGAACACTGATGCATATCGAGGGGAAAACAAAAGATAGCCTGAATGCCAGACCAGATTTTACATATGGAAAACTTTCTCCAAAGAGACAATCTAATCCCACCAGCATTGGACTTGGATGTAAGTGGAGATTCTGAAGAGGAGATGGAGGAGGAAGACGAGGATGATGAGGGGAATGAGGCAGAGGATGACATGGAAGAGGAGGAGGATGAGGACGAGGAAGGGAAGGAGGCAGAGGATGACATGGAAGATGATAACTAAGTCCAGTTCTGAAATATATAAGTCACATTTCTCTATTGATGGTTTCTTTTGGTTTCGAATATTTACTTGTCATACACGTACAGAATGAGATAAACATGATATAAATAAATATTTACAGAACAATTTCTTATGGTGTTTGAACAATTTCTTTTGTTTTCTTTGTTGATGGTTTCTTCTTGTTGTTCTAGTTAGGAATTGTAGTGTTGCTGAGTGCAGTATCGTTCATCAACATCTTATTTCAGGTATGGCTCCTGGTCCAAGTGGTCGACTAAGAAAGAAGGCAGATGCTAGACGCACAGCAGCAGCAACAAGTAGAACAACCAGAAGTACAGCTCAGTTGCAGTCTACCACACTAGCAGATGGCTCATTGTCAGCTCAAAGTTCGAACCTTGAGGTGAATGTGATGAATGCTGAGGAAAGAAGCAATGAGATGCGTGGTGAGGAAACAAACAGTACTGAGACTGCCCCCTCTGCTCCCAATCCACCAAGTAAGTTTTTTCCATGACTTTGGTCTCTGTGTGTAATCTGATTTGTTTACAAGGGATTTTACGTGTGTAACCTGGTATTGATAACTACATAACTAGGTCCACCACTTAAGAAAAAACGAGGAAAGGCTAAAGGGCTGGAGGTAGCTAAGATGACACGAGATGGCAGTAAGATTTCGGGGCTGGTAGTTGCTAGGGGAGCAAAAAAAGTTGTTGGTCATAATGAGAGGATCTTTAAGATGGAGATAGGAGTTATATGTAAACTCATGGCTCCCATTGGCATGTTCTATTGGTCAGATGTGACCGAGGAGCTAAAGCAACCACTTTTTGCCAAATTAGAGGTAAAACAAATCATATACCTGTATTTGCATGCTTGCTGGTCAGTATCCTTCACTTTTCACACACTAACATACTTTCACGACTGCAGAGTGAGTTTGATATCTCAATGACTAATGAAGCTATGAGGTTGGCTGTGGATTATTCACTGTCTAAGAGGTTCATTAACTTCAAGTATCATTGTCATAAGCATTATCTGGCATTAGGAGCTGATGCTAGACAGACCCCTCCTGAAAATGTGAAGATGGAGGAGTGGATAAAGCTGTGTGAGCATTTTGAGTCTGATAGGTTCAAGGTAAGCCATCTGCCATGAAGAATAGATTGAGTCTGATAAGCATTTAATTAGGTAGTTCTGTTATCCTAGGTTAGATATGGATAAGGTGCTAATGAATGTTGTCTTATACGCCGATGCAGAGGCAAAGTGCTGCTAATAAGCGCAATAAAAGCATGCAGACTTTTGCTCATACTACAGGTGGCAAATCATGCAGCCAACGAATGTATGAAATGGTAAGGTTTCTCCTCCATTATACTCCAATACCAGAATGCACCTTACTAACATTCTATAATCTGGACTGTTATTAGGAAACAACCGATGAAGCAAGCAATGAGGCTGATACGGAGAACAATGATAATGAATCTGATGAAGCTGAGGTAGAGCCCAAGGAAATCAGAGTTTATGCCGATACACATAAGAGGAAAAATGGGACTTGGGTCAATGAGCAACCTAAAAAAAACTATGTAAGTGAACACAACCGGCTGTGGTTCTTCCTTTCTTTAATTAGGGGCTGGTTCTAGTACTTGGATGTGTGAAATAGGGTCTGATTGTAGCTAAGTTAGTCATATAAGTGAATGAACTTGGTTGTTAGCAAACCTAGCTACTACTTGGATGTTAGCGGACCTAGCAAATACTCTGACTCCACTGTTGTGTTCATAGGAGGAAATGAAAAGAATCCATGCTGAAGCAGTGGCAGAAGGGAAAATATTATCCGGTGCTGAGATTGTTCTTATGGTGCTGGAAAAAGCACCCAGCTATACCAGAAAAGTCAGCTCGAGTTCCCAAAGAGAGAAAGAACTGGAGGCACGACTGGAGGAGACACTCGCTGTGGGGGAGAGGCAGAGGAAAGAATTTGAGGACCAGATTCATGCACAACAGGAGCAGATAGAAAACCAGCAACAGGAGATACACAGTCAGAACGGTATTATCAAAGGGTTGCAAGCATCACAGGAGACCCTAGCTAAATATGTCGAGTCACTAGCTGCAAAAATTGATGGAAGACAAGTTTAGCTGAAGGTAAAATAATAGTCTCATAAGTTGTACTTATACTGTCATCGGTGTTACTACTCAATTGAATTTTATTTAATAAGTTTTACTCAAACTTTGACCGTTGTATTACGCAGGTACCTAGGTATATGGCAGTAGGTATGCATTTTGGATTCTCAAGGACCTTTGGAAGGCTGTTAGCTTTTGTTATTTATTACTCTCTTTTGAAAGACGAACATATGTCGCTTTGGAAGACTTTGTTTTGGTGTCTGGATGGATGGATCAGTAGGTTTTTGGAACAGATTGTAACTATGAATGATGTAGTTTGTATCTCTTCATCTTGGTATCTCTTCATCTTGGTATCGATGGGAGAAAACCGTGCCAGGGTTAGACGCCTCCAATGCCAAAATTAGCCTGGGAAGGAATGCATACGATTCTTCCCAATCACCAAAGACGGCGGCCAGAGCTTTCTTCTTTCCATGCCACGCCTTCTTATAGTTAATCGTATAACCATAACGACTTGCAATGTCAGCGATTATGACTTTCACCTTCAGGTCCGGATCTTGCTCAATTAGATGCTTGATAGCCGCAGCAACCACCCTGGATTTCAACTGTCGATGGCCTTGGGAAGTTATGGATGACACACATGTGTGTGTGTTCACCGCACGGGATATGACCCAGTGGCCGTTTCTCTTGCTGTTGATGGCCCGAATCCTAACATTGCACCCCTCGTGATGATTACGACATCTGACTATGAGCCTTTTAATGCCAGGGTTGTTACCTGGCTTCTGTGATGATCACAGGGATACAGAAGCCAAAACCATCAATAGATGGCTTTAATGCCCAAAAAAGTTTTCTGAAATGGCGCTTGTTACCTGGCTCTGGGGGTTGTATCTCTTCATCTTGGTATCGAGGGGAGAAAACCGTGTCAGGGTTAGATGCCTCCAATGCCAAAATTAACTTGGGAAGGAATGCATACGATTCTTCCCAATCACCAAAGACGGCGGCCAGAGCTTTCTGCTTTCCATGCCACGCCTTATTATAGTTAATCGTATAACCATAACGACTTGCAATGTCAGCGATTATGGCTTTCACCTTCAGGTCCGGATCTTGCTCAATTAGATGCTTGATAGCCGCAGCAACCACCCTGGATTTCAACTGTCGATGACCTTGGGAAGTTATGGATGACACACATGTGTGTGTGTTCACCGCACGGGATATGACCCAGTGGCCGTTTCTCTTGCTGTTGATGGCCCGAATCCTAACATTGCACCCCTCGTGATGATTACGGCATCTGACTATGAGCCTTTTAGTGTTGGAATGAGTTGTGTGCCATTCAAAATGCCGAGTCATTGCTTCAGTCTCAATGGCGTGCCGCACCTCCTTCTTCAAGCCAAATTGTTGGCCCTTCATAAACCCAGTGAGTGGACCCCACATTGGGACCTCTGACGGCTCCATGTCGTTGTCGACCATCCAATTGTCGTCTGGAATGTGATTGTAGTAGGGGACTGGTACACGGTCACGAGCCACCTCATCATCATTAGCTGAGTCTGACTCTGGTCCTGAATCATCAGCACCTTCAAGAGGGTCGGAGCTGTCTGCACTGACGTTGTTCTCTCCTTCTTCATCGGAGGGGTCACTGACTAGTGTTGGCAGGGCATCCTCCATCTGATCCAGCTCATGAAAGGCACCTTCATCAGCTCCATAATGGTAGTTGTGAAAACTACCGCTGCCTGATTGGAAGTTGTACTGAGGTTGGTTGGGGAGGTCCGGTTGAACTTCTTCTTCATATGACGGGAAAGATTGATGATGACCTTCACCTTGCTCTTGGTACTGAAAATAGGAATGTGGATCATGGTAACTTTGGTAGGGATGCTCGCCATATAATTCACCTCCACCATGGATACCAGATGTTTGACCGTGTCCAGAATGACCTCCAACGCCTACGACCGGCTCGTTGTAAACGAACATCTCGGCTTTGGAAAGATTGTTGGACCTCAAGAATTCGAGCATGGCATCTACCTCATCCTGTGTGGTTATGAGATATTCCTCATGCCACAATGACCCACTTTCTCTGTTTGGATATCGGTACACCATACGATCAACTCTTCTCGTGCCATCCATGCAAGTAACGTTAGTGCACATTTGATGGAGGTCTTCAAGCAGCGGTCTGGTAGCGACCTTTATCTTCTGAAAATTGCCACCGACGTAAGTGACCCCCTTTCCGGTCTCTTCCGTGTAACCATTCCACCGTAAGCCTAGCGTGAACTTTTGGAATGCCATCTGCGAAAAAATCGTAGTTCAGTTAATATCATAAAAATCAAAATAAAAAATAACACTAAAAAGTAATACAAAATAACTTACGAGTTAACGTTAATCGCAAAACTACTAAAGAAATATAGAGCTACAACAGAAAATTGAAAAGGGAGAAGGAGAGGTGTGAAGAGAAATGGTTTTCCGGGAAGCCTTTTATAGGCAAAATCACTTATGAAAACCACACCTTAGAGGTGCGGTTTTCGTCTGCCATGCACGCCCATGGAGACCCACGTCTGTTGTTCTGCATGGCATGTCGGAAATTAATTGACCAAAACTGCACCTTGGGGGTGCGGTTTGAGTTGCAAAACCGCACCATGCAGATGCGGTTTTGTTTGGGAGAAGCAAACCGCAGCTTCATGGTGCGGTTTAGGTAGGTCAGGCCTAAACCGCACCTCGGCCAAGCGGCTCGGCCAAGCGGTTTCTGTAGGTCAGACCTAAAACCGCTTGGCCAAGATGCGGTTTTGGTCCAGGATTTAAAAGCGCGCAATAAAGGTGCGGTTTATATATAAAACGCACCTCTAAGGTGCGGTCCATAAAAAATGGTGCTATTAGTGTAAATTTTTTCGGCTGTGTGTTATTTTTGTAAATTTTTTTTTAAAGGTGCTATTTCTGTAAAAATCCCAACCATTCATGCACTTGGGTATGCCCATGTCTATTATCAATGCGATACCTACTTCAAATACTAGTAGAAACCATACTTTCTACAACAAACATATCATCATCAAACGAGGAGCAAATACTAGAGAGTTCATAAAAACTTGAACTTAATTAACACTTAGGAATCACAGCTCGATCGACATAATACTGTTAGAATAGAAAATTAGAAATATATTTGTGTGAAATCATGTACTGCTAAACTTTATCTATACAAAGAAGGTTTTAAGTGCTTCGCCTAGAGATTCCAAGATCAAAATTTGGCACTTGCTCTTGTTTCGATAGAGAGGGTGGACCAAATTTCAAGCTTTCCCCCCCCCCCCCCCCCCCCTTAGGGATTCACTTTGCGTTCCACCCCCATGAAAATGTCTCGATCGTGTGTGCGTGCATGCATCTGTGACAACGTACGTACTTCGACAACAAATTCATTCTGGATCCATCCAAGTAGCCACCATTTGATGTCCTCTCCACCGTCTCTCTCCATGCGTATCTATCTATATATTTCATTCCGAGTAGAATACAATGATGTCTCCGCCGGAGCAGAGAATATGCACTAATTATGTGTTTAAGTTCTCACTAATGAGGAACCTAGTTAGAGGGACATCGATTTGGTATAGTTGTCCTTAAGGTACGAGGGGTCTAGTTTCGTGCATCGTTTATTTTATACAATTTTTCTAGGTTTGTAAATATTTAATGTGACGTGATTATTATTGTGTCAAGCGAGATCTTTGATGACATCGATCGAACGAAAATTATTAGTTTTTATATATAACATTTAATAGGATGTGATTTGAAAATTAAGATATGAACATTTAAGTTGAATAAGGTCAATCGCCACTCTGGAATATGACGAGGTCAAATGTCTTTTGCCACACCTCCCTCCACAGTCGGTACTGTCCAGTTGGTCCTTCCTCGCCAGCTGTCAGCTCATAAGCCGTCTTAATCAGAATATGAAAACACGACGTGAGTTTTTGTTATAATTTGTATTAATCGAATATTTTTTATCGAATACTAGTCTGATATTTTTCTTATTTAAGAATTATTTAATTTTTATTTTTATTTTTATTTTAAAAGATGACACCACTACATAAAATTCATGAGTCCGCCACGGTGTATAATTATGGATTATCCAGATAAATGCCGACAATCATATGATAATCCTGTAAAAATTGTCAAGTTAACAGTTAAGTCATCACTCAAAAGAATGGTTAAGAGCCATTCGCTGGCGAACCGACTAAACCGCTGCTCCGGCCGGTCTAGGGAGGGCATTACCGGATTCCAATTTATCCCCAAGGAGCGGGAATGCCTTAAGTACTCAATAAAAATCAAAATAGTAAATAAATAATTAATTGAAGAGATGCTCGTAGTAATAATAATAATAATAATATCAGTAATAATAAAGAGCGAATTAATTGTAGTTGGGAACTGGAAGTCTCGTGGGCGTGTGGGGATCAGTGGGGACCACCTCAGTCACAGAGGGAAGAGGAGCGTGCCCTCTGCCTTTGGGCTCTGGCAAAGTGCCAGCTAAGCAACCTCTTTCTCTCTCTCTCTCTCTCATTTTCTATTCCTTGCTTGGTGGTGGTTCGTTGCCTTTGCGTTGTTCTGTTTGCGGTCTTTGATGTGGAGTTTGACCACTTTGATTACGTTTGCTTTTTCTTTTTTCGGGAGCCAACCCAACCCAACCCAACTGCACTCGACACGTGGGGTGGGGGATAAGGTTTGGGTTTCTAGTTTCTTTCTTCTAGGACGAAATTTCAACCATTTTGGTCCTTCAACTTTTACTGTCTTACAAACCTGCCACTGTAACTGTATTATTTACTCCACTACTTGACAAGCGCAGTCCCGACCTCATCCCACTTAATCAAGCAGTTTGTCGAGTGAGTATTTATTTAACGTCACTTATTTAACCCTTTCTTCTTCTCCCCACCAATTTGGAGGGATGGATAGCGTCAGAAATCAAACACATAAAAATGAGCGAGCAAAGCAAGCAAGCATTTGTTTGACTAATATTATTCTTTTCTTTGATAGCGATGCCTTTCTCTGCCTCGCCCCCATGTTTGCTTTCTGTTGTTTTTATTTAACCCTTTCTTCTTCTCCCCACCAATTTTTTTTTATACAAACCCAAATCTGAATCTAATGGGAAATAGTTAATTCAAACGTAGTAGAAGAAAGTTAGAACACATTGGGTTTTTTGGACATGAAAAATCACTTATTCCTATTTTAATTGTTGTTATTATCGAAAATATCATTCACACATAAGAAATGTTGTCAAGACCATATAATTCTTTATTAGAATTTACAATAATTTTGACGAAATTTCCTCTTTATACTAAAACCTATTATTCGTTAAGAAAAGGGTTCTATATTATTACCCAACAATGGCCAACGGTTGAGTGTTAGAATTGCATGCATAGAAATTGGCTACGGAATTAAAAAAAAAAAAATTAACAAAAAATTTATTAAAATTTTACACCTTTTCTAATTTCTTCAAATTACTGAATTGCAGTTCCCTGTGTCACCAAAATATTCGTCAAAATTCCTTCAATAAAATTTAAAAAGATCCTTTCGCAGTCCCTAATAAAAGAACATAAAATTGAATCTTCTTTCTTTCTTCTTCTCCAGCTCGACCAATGGGCCTCTCTGTGGATCAGTACTCGACAAACTGCTGTACAACACGTGAGGGCCAAAGCTTTCTTAATCTTCTTTTTCTTTACATTCAAAATTCTGGGAAAAGAAAAGAAAAGATCCTTTGAATAATGTGGGTTACGACCCGACCCACCCACCTTGTGTATTCAATTTGACCATCCGTCTCAGAGAAAGCTCGACTCTGGTCCGTCCTTCCTTCCAAAACTCGGTCAAAAGAATTATAACTCCCTTTATTATTTACCCTTTTAACCCAACTCATCAAATTTCCCATCTCATTTCCGAGTTCCATCAAATCATCAACAAACCAATCAACAAGGTTTAAGAATCTGTCAATGGTGAAAACTAGAATTCATTTACAGTCACAGAGCTCTCCATATGTGAATCAACCAACTTATGAGCTTACAACAAAAAATGGAAGATTTTTTCTATATAAGAAACTTCGCCCCCTTCCACTCCATACCCACCATGGACCCAACTTGTGCAGCAGCAGCACAAAAGTTCTTTGCACCATAGATGTGATAGAAAGAAAGAACGTCAAGAACTTTTTATTGGACCAAATACCGAGTTCTCACGATCAATCGAAACCCCATCTTTGCCAGACAAAATCATTGTGTTCTTAGGTTCAAATTTACAGGGTTCACACAAAAATGCAGATACCTTTCTTTCCTTATTCTCCTAGCTACTCTCCATTGATACATCGGTTTCAACACCTTCACACCACCACCATCATCATCATTCATTGAGCCTTTCCTTGTGAGCCAGCAACATTCAGAGCTTCCCCCAGTTCCAGATCAGGACTTCAGCTCATCTTTAAGCTTGCAAACTGCCCATGATCCCTCGTCTTCGGGGTACTGCCATCCGTACCTTCACCGCATCTAGAATTGTCTTCGGGGCAGTCATTCGGCATCTGTCCTGTTCTGTGCGATCTCAGCCCTTCGAATACAGTTATGCTGAATATATGTGGTTTTCATGAATCATTCCATGAGCCTGGACCAAATTGCTTTCCGGCCATAACCCCAGCTGGGTTTCGCCACTCATTCATATATATAAATCAAGCAAAACTGCTTCACAATCAAATAATGAAAGAGTTGTCTATATAAGAAAACACCCCAATACCCATTGGACCAACTTATAGGGCACAAACTTCTTGCAGGCAGCAAAGGCTCCTTATGCTTCTGACAGAATAATGTCAACTTTCTGGTACAGAATTTGGCTGCCAAAGTGCCCAACTTCTTCTCCAATTCAGCGTCATCCATCATGGGTTATTGTTGAAATTTACATGGGGGTGCGACACAAAGAATCTGAGTACCTATCTCTTTATTGTTCCATCCTTCATTATCATTGTATAGTCGTGGTGAGCTTACACTTGGAGATGAAATTCGTGGCGGTATAATTTGAGCTACACAACTTCAAAAGCTCGGCTGATCTCTGCTTCAACACGGGGTTATAACAACTCTGTATCACCAGAAGTAATTTGGCAGCCAAACCTGCCTCCACAGCAAGAGCCCCACATTCCTCCGGGGCTAGCTTGCATACTGCCCACAAAATCGCCAATGCCAATTGGGTACAACTCTCGGAGACCTTCATCAACAATTTCACCATGTTTGGGATTGTCTTGGCACATTCCTTTAGGGCTAATCTCCCCTCTGGCACAGTAGAAAGAACCTCGAGAATGTGAAGTGCCAATTCGATGCAATCGGCTTTGAAGCCAGGCAACAGCTCCACCAATTGGGAAACTGCGCCAATGCTTACAATGGAAGCTCTTAACGACTCATGAGAGCAAATTGCCTTGAGCAATCTGAGTCCTGCAATCACCCCATTTGGGTGCCTCTCATTCTTCACTAGCTTCAACAATCCAACCAAAAGAGACAAACTCGAAACATTCTCCGACACGAAATCTTTACCTTCCATGAGCATTTCAATCAGCCTCGTGCAGTTGATTCTCGTCTCAATCGACCCTTCATTCAACATATCCACCATCAACGAAATCTTGGCTGGCTGGGTCAAATTGGTTTTCCCCGAGTAATCAAGATCCAAACTGACCAGAATTGCAATTACCTCGGAACCCACTGCGTGCGTGGTGAAAGGACCCAGTAGAGAGGACAGCGACCCGACGCCTCCATTGTCGACAAGTGACTTCCTCGCGGTGGAATGCGCGGCGGCGAGTTGCCGGAGCTCCTTGAGAGCTTCAATTCTAGACTGCCCTTTCGCCTTCTTGAGAATCTCGAGGACTTCAATGGCTCTCCCCTGAACATCTTGGGACCGCTTTTTCATGGCGGAGTATTTCGTAGCGAACCAGGTGTGGATTAGCTGCTGGAGAGTGGCGTTGGGGGTTACGGAGTCATCCCAGAGCTCCTGCATCGTCGTCGGGCAAGTGTAGTGGCCCATTGAGAACCATTTCAAGATGTTGGATCTCTCGTAGGTCTGACCCGTGCAGAGCGTAACCGGGTCGCGCATCGGGTCGAGCGAAATCGGGCAGATGAAAACCGACGGCACTTCCACGGCTTCCAGCTCTTCAATCATTTTCTTCAGATCTAATTTCTCCGCCGCGGCCGTGCTAATTAACCCACAACCGCCGCCGACTCCGATTCCTCCGCCGCCGCCGAGAATGCCGTCTTTGACGGCGGTTTCCAGATCTAGGACTTGCCCACCAACGCCCACATCAAGACCCATCAAGGCTCCGTCCTTACGGAGTCGATTCGACTGATACACCGCCATTATTTGAGAGCTACCAAAGAAGAAGAAAAAACCCACAGCACTGAAACTGTGGAGAAGAGGAAGAGATGAATAATGGAGAGGGGGGGAGGGAGGGAGAAGGGGAACTAATTATGAATTCCTCGCCATCTTCGTCGGACAGTCACATCCACAGAGAGACAAGAAACGTGTGGGAAAGCAAAAAGAGAAAGAGACGGATGGATAGCAGAAATCGGCCTTCTCTCTCTTTCACTCTTTCCCCCTTCTTCCTTTATTTTCCCCTCTTCCGCCCCTCTAATTCTCTGTCATTGACGAACACAGTAACGAGAGAAAGAACAGTGAGCCCCTCTCTCTCAAAAAGAAGAAAGCAGAGCTGGAGAGAGACAGAGAAGAGGAGGAAGAGGAAGACTCGACCCTCTTTTTTTTTTTTTTTTTGCCCCTCTCTTTCAACTGTAGTATTGGGCTGCTTTTACACAATGGGTGCTGGCCCCATCTCTTGTTTGTTGTTTTTTCTTTTCCTGGTCAAAAAGGGGACAGCCACCAACAGTCGTCATCTTCCTTCTTCTTCATCATCTGCTGTTGCTGCATCATGATCTCACACCCCATCATTTTTCCACCTTCAACAATCCAAACCCAACAAATTATTTTTAATAATAGCAAGAAGAATCAACCAAAGTGATACTCCACGGCCGGGGTCGGAAGTGGATCCGAAATAATGCAATCTTGCTTCTCTAATACCAAAGCTCTAAAGTGGGTAAATGATGGAAGGGAGAAAAGGGCAGATAGATCGAGTGAGAGAGAAAGAGGAATCAAAAGCTCTTTGTTGATGGGGGGCAAAAAGATGCCAATTAGTACACTCTGCAAGGAGAAGAAGAGGGAAGGGGGGAGGCAAATCTCAGTAGCTTGTAGTTGTAGAAGCAGTAGAGCCCACCAACTGGGTTAGTGTGTGAAGGAGAAAGGGGGGTCGTAGTAATAATCAGAGGTGGAGATGGAAGTGAGAAGCTTTTTTCTGTGCGTGCAGGCTGAATTTGCTCTCCCAGTAATGGGAATGGTGGGAGGAAAATTTGTGGGTTGAAAGAGATAGGAAAAAAGTAAGTTGAGGTTTTTATCTTCTTTTGCTATGGCCCACTTGCTGCTTCCCTTTGTTCAGTTCAGTTGTTTAGGGTTTGGACTGGAATGTAAGGGTATGAAAAGAAGAGGTACTGAAAGCGAAAGGAGAATAAGTTTGGAGGGACTGGATTGGCATTTTGTGCGGAGGTGGGTCAGTGGTTGTTTGGTGCGTGTTGGAGACGGTAAAATCTAGGAATTGGAGAAGGGGGAAAAGATGGAAGGAGGAAGGATTTTACGGTCTTACCCCTTTTGGATGACCGGAAGAAAAGGAGCGGGGGAAGGGCCCACACGACCAGACAGGGGGATTGGCATATGGAGTTAACGTTGTCTTGGACTGGGATGGGTTTGACAGGTAATTAGCTTAAAATAGCTATAAAATTTTGAATTTATAAAATGCTCATTTTGTTTTTTCAAAATCCATTAACACACTAATTAACACTAGCATATGTTTGAACATATAAAAAAATGATCATTTTCGTCAATCTGCGTTCAAAACTCTGTCAAATTTGTCCTATCATCCATCCACGTCATCCAAAATATGATAAAATAATTATACCTCACTATCCAACCACCTAACCTACTTAGTAAATACGGATTGGCTTTCAAAGTACAATCTCGTCTATCCCTACGATAAGTATATGAACTAACGGCGCCACCCCAAAGGATCCAACACATTATCGGAGATGATTGTAGATGAACCACTTTTACTAGGAGCATTGTGACTGCTCCCCACACTTCTCTCGCTCTGTAATCTCCTCCCCTCCCCCTTATGTTTCTGTTTCTTCGGCTTTTGCCTCCTCTTACTCCCAAAAAAAAAAAAAATAACACTTAGAATAATAAATTGAGCAAGGGTTTGAAGAAAAAAAAATTGTACGAAAAGATGATTTTGAAATCATTCTAAAACCTTATCAGTACAAAAATATTTGTTTCATAACAAATAAATTCACTTCTTTTAGAACCTGTCAACCAGGTAACAAAATGGTCATAAAAACTGTAAAACAAAGTTTGCAATATCAGTTTGATTCGGCAGGGTTTGATTAGTTCGATAGGTTAGTTTGATGGTGAAGTGGATTATTTATTTATATTGTTTATGATGCGGTGCACGATTTTAACAGAAAATGGAATGAAAATGAACAAAAATGACCATTTCATTATACATTCAAATATGTAATACCAAATAGTATAAAATAAAATTTTTGTAACGATGTTGTACAAAGTCTAAACTTTTGTGATCGTATCAACTAGTTACCTGGTTTGTCCCATTATACGCACATTTTTTATATTATTTTCATTTAGTCAGTGTTATTATTTATTAGATGATTAAGCTGTTCTTTGATTGGAACTACAGTTGTCAAGTGCAAATTTTAGTTTTGTTTTAAAAGGTTAAGGGATTATTTCAATTTGATAGAATAGGATAAAGAGAGAAGTGTGTTCAGTGTACGATTGGAATCTGGTCAAAGTCAAACTACTAATTGTGACTAAACAAGAAAAAAGTATAGTTTGCCGATGGCTTTTCTTTCTTTGACTGGATATATTTGCATTTGTCGAGATATTACTTATATTATATGTATTAGCGAGATATGGTGATACCATTGAGAAAAATACCTAAAAACTAAAGCATATTCCCAAGAACATGAAGTTGTGGAATAAAACAAGAGCACGAAATGAGTGTTATGTGATTGTCTCATTCAATTTAAATGGGATCAGGTAGCGATGTCGCGTCTTGTCGCGGGACGGAGATGGCTTATGAACATGTATTATGTGGTTCTGTTATGGTATTTTATTAATATTATTAGCCTAAAATTAATTTTTTGTTAGCAATTTTGTTAGTAATATTGACTGAGAAGAGATATATGGCAAGTATCAAATTTTAAAAAAAATTGAAAATTTTGGCTAATAAATGATATTTACCTAAACCCAAGTAGACCTGTTTGAGCCAGGTACCCTCCGGTCCCACCTCTCTGGACACCCGACTGATGAACTCCTTTGGGGCACCTAGACCCTGCACAGACAAGCGCCTAAAGGGCTTTTGGATGCCCGTTAGCACTCCGACGCTCAAGTTTGTGCCAAATCTAGAGAGATAAGTGCTAAGAGAGATTTTAGTGAGAGAAGCCAACCTGCGTAAATGCCACCTACCGATTACTATTTATACTCGGCGAGGTCCCGACCAGGCTCCTAGAATTCAGCTCCACGTCAGCTCGTCATTAAATGCTCGGTACGGCCCAACGGTCGGGCGCCTACACATGGCGGCTCCTAGGCTCCTAAGCCTGGGCGCCCGATGGGACCACCTTGCCAGGTGGCACGCCCTCAGCCCCTCAGGTGCACGGTCCCCACCCTACTTTTGTCGCTATGCGCCTGCTCACCCTAGCATGGGCCTGATTCCTTACTTGCATCTAGGGATGTCAATCCAACCCGTAACCATGGGTACCCTATCCGACCGTAACCGGTCAACGAGGGTAATTACCCGCTTTGACGGGTTAAGGGGCGGGTACGGGTAAAACCCGGTTTCAAAATAAAGGGTAGGGTACGGGTATGGTAATCGATAATACCCGCCCCGTTATACCCGCCCCGCTAACCAAAGGGTCAATTTCCCTTGAGAAATTTAGTTTAGCTTGAGAAATTTGGTTTAGCTACCATTATTGATGATGAAGATGTAGACGATTATTATGTTTGTGTGGATTGTAGAAGCAAGAACAATTATTATGTTTTTGTTGTTTTTATTTGTGTGGATTGTTGAAGCTAGAAAAATTAGAAGTATTGAGAATTTTTAATGGACAACAATATGTATGTGCATGTATAAGTTCATAGTTTAGGATTCGTATCCATGGTTACCCGATTACCCGTGGTTACCCGGTGGGTAGGGTATGGTTATATAATTTTCATACCCGGTGGTTATTTGGTCGGGTATTTTAGAAGGCTATACCCGACAGGTTAGGAGTTGGTATAGGGTAAACCCGCACCCGAACCTACCCATTGCCATCCCTACTTGCATCCCCTTCTCCTAATTCTCAGGTGGACTTGGGTTTATGCAGCCCCCATGGGCCCACGTCCCCTAAGGGTCCATTTATGTTTACCCAACAATTGTCCCCCAGTTAGGCGCTCATGACTCACTATGAGCGTCTAACTATATGCAACACTGGGTGGCATTTTCATTGTAAGTCCCTATTTGTTTGCCCCGACCATACATGGGTAGTTAAACCCCTGTCATACTGCTCGCGGGCCATCAACCACTCAAGGGGTGCCTCGTCGTCCCCTCTGCCTAGGTCTCTCTTAGGGGCTTTCTCGCTCGCTTAATACACAATCATTGTCCCCCTGCCCCATGCCAATTTGCTCTCGTGACCCCCATTCTTCCTACTATGAGCCCGATTTCCCGCGTTTGCCATCAGAGGGCTCATGGACCATCGCCATATTCCTTACCAGTCGCCTGCAGCTTCCTTTCCTTCTGGGACCTTGGGCGCCCATCCCTGCCTGCCCCCCTCTCCGTGCGTTTCAAATTTCGAATAATTATCGTTATTTCTATTTGTTTGGAAATTTGAAATTTAAATTTCAAACGGACGGTGAGGATTAGATCCGAGGTTCGGGCGCGCATACTTGCCCGTTGGGCTCCTCCTCATATAAATACTTCGGTCCACCACCACCCCTCCTCATTCGCACAAATCCTTATCTCTCTAGCTTTCTCTCTCTACTTCGAGTTTGCTGTGCGCCTATCCTCTGCCTTCCAACCTCAACACTATGTCGCGTACATCCCGCTCAGACGCCTCCTCCACCGGCCCGGCGAAGGAAAATTCATCGAAAGCCAACGTACTAAAGGTATTGGAGGGTCACCTCTCACCTGATCCTCTTCGTGAGAAAGGCGCGTGGACCCCCCACTCTAACAAAGCCGATGCGCCTTCTACTGCGACGCCCCCTAGCGCTCAAACCACCTCAGCAGACGACGCGGTTGACAAGTCGGCGGCGTCCTCCCTTCCTCTCACAACCTCTTCTGGCGACGCGGCGGCGGCGGCGTCTTTGCATCCGAACCCAAGTAAGTTTGACACACACTTTGCGTCGAAACTTTTAGGCGCCTGTAGTTGATTAGGGCTTAGAATTAATTTATCCCCTTTGCGTCGAAACTTATAGGCGCCTCGCCTGGATCCCCGCACTCGCTTGAACCGTCAATGTCTCCGCTATCCTCCGATTCAGGCGCCCGGGAGGGTGAATCCATCAAATTAAGGAGATGGGTGGACACCTGGCCATCGGGGCAGGCGCCTGATGAAACTTGCCATATGTCCCTTAACGAAGCGGGGCCGCGGAAATCTCCACTGTGAAAGGTCTCGAGCTAGAGAATATGGTCGTGTCACTACAACTGCCGCGATCCTGGTCCTATGCGCCCAGGGCCGGCCCATAATATTCGGAGGCCCTGTTCGAAAAATTAAAAGGTGGCCCTAAAAAAATTTTCGTGCAAATTTATTAAAAATAAAAATTATTAACGATAATAAAAATTTATATAAAAATGATTAGGGCCTCTTTTCATAGCCTTTGGCACTTGGCAGCTCTAGGCTAGATTTTGTCACAACTAATAGAAACAAATATGGC
This sequence comes from Linum tenue, assembly GCA_946122785.1. Classification (NCBI taxonomy): domain Eukaryota; kingdom Viridiplantae; phylum Streptophyta; class Magnoliopsida; order Malpighiales; family Linaceae; genus Linum; species Linum tenue. The sequence continues at coordinate 69,347,672 of CAMGYJ010000008.1, read as the reverse complement.
CCATTAAAAGACCAACTAATCCATTCACTTTCTTTAAAATTGGGCCCATTAAAGATCAACTAATTCATTCAATTTCTTTTAATTTTAGCCCAGACATCCTTCCATGTAGCCCCCATGGCCCATATAAACGAATTAATATTCATTTCTTTTAAGTTGGGCCCATACATTCTTCTCTGGTCATATAAACGAATTAACAATTTGGGCTCACGCATCCTTATTTGGCCATATAAACGAATCATTAGTGAGGCCCTTAAAATTGTGAGGCCCTGTGCTGTGGGTCTGACCAGCACAGGGCATGGGCCGGGCCTGTATGCGCCTGCCCCTAGCATATCTAGAGTTGGAGTACTTGGACCCCCAGTGGCTAGGCATCTATCGAGAGTACTTTCGTTTTGGACTCTGATTTCCCCTAGACTCTATCCTTGAAGGCATATTAACCACTTGCCGATGCTTGATCGGGCGCCTGTCCCCCTCCGTTTTTCTTATACACATTCTTTTTAAATTAAAGTGCCTGCCAGGGCGCTTGTCTTGGAAGAATATTATCGCGACGGTGGGCGCCTAATTATAATGTAGTTATGCCTGTTATACGTTCCCCCTTATGTTTTTACTAACGAGCTTGGCCTATATTCGTTTGTGCAGGCTCAGACTTCTCTTCCATCGGCAATCTCATGAAATCGCGGTACGCACAGCTAGGGTTGGTGGCGAAGAAGGCGGCTACCTCGAAGAAAGGTGGAAAAAAGGCCACTGTAGTGGCCAAAACTACTTCATCTAAGGGTGCAAGCTCGAACAAGCCCTGCACTGCCCCCACTGAGGTTGAGGCGCCTGGCCCCGTGACTAGCAAAGGCCAGGGGCGCCTAAGTCGGAAGGCGAGATCTCCAAAGAGGATTTGGCCGAACAAGGTTCCCAGTCCCCAGGCGCCTGAGTCCCTAGGCGATTTGCTTGCATCCTGGGATGCGCCTCATGCCACCGAGCCTGCCGAAATGCAGGCGCCTACTGTAGATCTCGCAGGGTCGGACTTGCCCGAAGATGACGAGCCACTGGCCGTCAGAAATAAGAGGAAGGCAGAGAGCGCCCAACAAGATTCAGATAGCGCCCGCGCCTGTCGAGCGATGATGACTTGCCGGAGGGTTTGAAGAAATGACTTCAACCTCCGAAGCACAAGGTGAACATTGTCTGCTCTGATAGATCGGCGCTGGAACGAGGCGCCGCCCTCAATATGGTTTTGACCGCCGGAGATGCAATCTGGGCGCCTCTGGACTTGGAGGGCGCCGATCCATGGGGGAGGTGGCACGGATAAACGCCCATGTGAGTACTTTGCCTTGTGTTTTTGTTTGCATTAAAATTTTTGTTTATATGTCATCAAACGCCTGACTACTTCCACTCTTTTCCTTTATTCTTGCAGATGATGCTGGTGGCGAAAAAAGGCATTATGGAACGCGAGGCGCTACGCGCCGCGGTCAATGAAGCCACCATCTCACTCGGCGTGGCCAAAGACAATCTCGCGACGGCTCAGAAGCGCCAAGAGGAGCTTGTCCAAATGTGCAACGATGCACAACTGGAGGCGGCGAAGAGCGCCTCCCTTGTGCAAGTTAAGATTGATGAAGAGAAGCAGCGGTTGCGCGAGGGATATGAAGCGTAGATTGAAGACGAGAAGAGGGCGCATGCCGAGACGAAAGTGAGGCTGGAGAAAAAAAAGCTTGACCTGGAGAAGGAGGCAGGCGCCTACAGAAGTGAGATGGATATTCTCAAGGAGGAGAGGGGCGCCCTGAAGAAAGAGAATAAGAATTTGGTGAGGGAGAATAAGAAGTATAAAGAGGAGAAGCAGGCAATCGCGGCAGAGAAGGAGAAGCTTGAGGCCCAGTCTGCGGATTTCGCGACATCTAGTGCTGGGCAGGCGCTCAAGGCTGATGCTGCCTTGAACAACATTTTGATCTTGCAAAAGAAGCTTGCCTCCGATCATCCCGACATCCATTGGGATATACAGTCCATGGTGGGCTATGTTATATCTTACATGGAGAGTGGGCGCCCTGTATTAGACGAGGCGCCTGCTGACGATGAAGGGAATGAAGGCGAGGGCGATGGAGGCTCCTCTTCCGACTCTGAGAGTGAAGCGGCGGAGTAATAAGTTTCTATGGGCGCCCGCTGCTGTAAATTTTCATAATGTTGTTTAGTTGTGTTAAGCGCCTGATAGCCTTGTTTGATAAACTTTTTATGCTTGCCTTATGAAACATTTCTTGCATTATGTCAACAAGGCGCATGATAAACATTTTACCTTGTTTCGCCTTACTTTTGAGTTGTTCATTATTGAGGCGCCTGATGAATATTTCTTGCCTAACTGACAATCTATTTCTTGACTTATATCATTGAGGCGTACGATAAATAATTCCCCATGCCCCGAGTATTGCCTTAGGTGTTTTTGTTGTCTCTCTTCCTCCTCTTAGCCTGACATCTTTCGAGACGCCTGTAAGAGTGTTACCTCACAATAGGCGCCCACGTTGCTTGTAACGTTCATTAATCTTAAGGGCGCAAAGGGGTGGGCGCTATACCGGGCGCAATGTGGTGGGCGCGAGTGGGTGGGCGCTATATTGGGCGCAATGGGGTATTCTCATTTCCTCAGTGCCAAACTTTGTATATAATAATTAATCCGATTCTGAAAAATGGGCGCAAAATTTGGGCGCTTTACATGGAGCGGGTGCAAAACGGGGCGCTTTACAAAATTACGGGCGCACAAAGGGCGCTTTTGAAAACTCAACCGAAACCTACTAAGCCAAAACAAGCCCTCCCCAGAATTGTCCTGCTATTTGCTTCTACTCATGATCAGGATCCTGTGCATCTGCCACTGACGCAGTATCAATTGCTTCCTCTGCCTCATACCTCCGCAAATTTTGGGCGTTCCATGTCCTCTTCACCCTCTTGCCTAACATGTGCTCCAGCTTGAACGTATTTGGGCCAACGAATTCCTGAATGCGGTATGGTCTTTTCCACTTTGGTGCCAACTTTCCCTCCACGACAATGGGACGAAAATCTCGTTTCAACACAAGGTTGCCCACAACAAGGTTGTGCGCCCTCATCTTTTTGTTGTAATATCTCGCAACCTGACTCACTGCTGCCAAATGTAGAGCTGCCACCTCTCGGCGCTCATCCAATAGATCCAACTCATCGATGCGCTCCTGGGCATCCATTGACTCGTCTCGGCGGGTCATCCGGAAGGTCGGGACTCGCATCTCCACAGGCAAAACAGCTTCGCTCCCGTACGTCAAAGTGAAGGGTGTCTCGCCCGTAGCCACCTTGAACGTGGTTCTATGCGCCCACAAAATGCTTGGTAGTTCCTCCACCCACTTGCCATTGGCCGCCGTCAGCCTAGTGTGCAACCCATGCAGTATACTTTTGTTGGCTGCCTCAGATTGCCCATTAGCTTGTGGGTAGGCTACGGAAGAGAACCTCAAAATCACCCCGTTCTCATCACAAAACTCGATGAATTTTTTGCAATCGAATTGCTTCCCGTGGTCAGTGATGATGGACTCCGGGAGTCCAAACCTTGCGAAGATGTTCTTCTTAATGAACTTCCGCACCTGCGACTCGGTGATCGACGCCAATGGCTCTGCCTCTATCCATTTGGTGAAGTAATCCACTGCCACGATCAAGTACTTGAACTGTCCATGCGCCTTGGGAAAGGGACCCAAGAGGTCCATGCCCCACTGAGCGAAGGGCCAGGCGCCTACGTTCCCTTGCATGGGTGCTGCCGGGATGTGTACATTGTTGGCGTGAATCTGGCATTGGTGACAAGCTGCCACATGCTTCCCAGCGTCCGCCCGTATCGTTGGCCAATAATATCCCTGCCGGAGAAGAATCTTCTCGAGGCTCCGGGCGCCTGCGTGCATGCCACAGGTCCCTTGATGCACTTCTTTGATCGCTTCCAACCCCTCTCCCTCATTAAGGCATCTCAGATAGGCGCCTGAATGCGATCTCTTGCACAACACCCCATCGACTATGGCACAACGGGCTGCCTTTCGTCTCAAGCGCCATGCTTCTTTCGGGTCCTCCTGCACTACTGCTTGGGTGAGAAAGAGCCATATTGGAGCCATCCATCCTTCCCTTTCTCCTGCCGCGAGAAATGCCATTACCATTTCCTCATGTGGCACCTCCTTCGTTACGATCACCGTTCGACTTTCCTCAAAGTCCAAAGCCGTTGCTAATTTGGACAAGGCATCTGCATGGGCATTCTCCTCCCTTGGAACGTGTGTGAATGTCACGTCACGGAACCAAGCGCACTTGCGGACGGCATGCACATAAGCTCCTAGCGTTTCTTCCTTCACTTCATACACCTCATTCAGCTGATTAACCACCAACGCCGAATCGGTTTTGACATTCACTTTCTGGGCGCCTAGCTCTCTTGCAATGTGAAGCCCCGCAAGGACGGCTTCATACTCTGCGGCGTTGTTTGTTTTAAGGGTTGCGAACCGTGACGCCACCTCATGCAGGGCGCCCAGCGGACTGATGAGGACCACACCGGCCCCTACTCCTGCCTTGCTTGCCGCTCCGTCGACATGCACCTGCCAACATTCCTCCACGCTGGTTCCCCCATCCACTACACCTTCAGCCATAAAATCTGCCAATACCTGAGCCTTGATGGCGGGACGGGGCGCATAATTTATGTCAAACTCACTGAGTTGCACAGGCCACTTTACCAGGCGCCCAGACACATCCATTGACCCCAGTACCTTCTTGAGGGGAAGATTTGTGAGCACTACGATACGATGAGCCTGGAAGTAGGGCCGGATTTTGTTTGCTGCCATCATTACCGCCAGCGCCGCTTTCTCTATAGGCGCATACCGCGTCTCATGACCCACCATGGTTCGGCTCACATAATATACCGGTTTCTCTTCATTTGTCAATGGGTCTTTGGATATGAGAACCTCACTCACAGCGATGTGAGACACGGCTATGTACAAATATAGCACCTCCGTAGCCTTGGGCGCCGTCATCACCGTGGGCGCCGTGACTAATTTCTTCAAATCTTCGAAAGCTTCATCACACTCATTGTTCCACTTGAATTTGGTAGCTTTTTTCAAAACCTTGAAAAAGGGGGCGCCCCGATCGGAGGCTCTTGGGATGAAGCGCCCAAGCTCCGCTAATCTCCCCGTCAATACTTGCACCTCCTTAGGCGTTCGGGGGGGGGGGGGGGCAAACTCATAATCGCCTCGACTTGCTTGGGGTTAGCCTCAATTCCCCGCCTGGGGGGCCCAAACTCATAATCGCCTCGACTTGCTTGGGGTTAGCCTCAATTCCCCGCCTTGTTATCATGAACCCCAAGAATTTCCCGGCCTCGGCCAAGAACACACACTTCTTGGGATTAAGCCTTAACCAAAAGTGCCGCATTGTCTCGAAAGTTTCTCGTAAGTCCATGATGTGGTCTTGGCGCCTCTTGCTCTTTACGATCAAATCATCCACGTATGCTTCCACATTTCTTCCTAATTGCTTGCGGAAAACTTGGTTCACCATGCGCTGATATGTTGCCCCGGCGTTCTTCAACCCAAACGCCATCACTCTGTAGCAGAAGTTTCCAAAGGGTGTCATGAAAGCCGTCTTTGCCATGTCTTCCTCCGCCATAGGGATCTGATGGTAGCCTGAGAACATGTCGAGGAAACTAAGCGCCTCATGGTAGGATGTTGCGTCCACAAGCAGGTCAATGCACGACATGGGGTATGCATCTGTGGGGCACGCTCGGTTAAGGTTGGTGAAGTCCACACACATCCTCCAATCTCCCGACGGTTTTGGGACAAACACCACGTTGGAAAGCCATGTGATGTATCTTGCTTCCTCCACAAATCCCGCCTCGAGCAATCTATCGACCTCTCGGCGAAGCGCCTCCTCCTTTTCTTGGGACAAATTTCAGCGCTTCTGTTGCACATGCCTTTTTCCTCCCTCCACAACGAGCCTGTGCACTGCTACCTCAGGAGACACTCCGGGCATGTCTTGGGCGCCCCATGCAAACAGCTCCCCAAACTCTCGCAGCAATTCGATTAAGGGCGCCCTCATCCCTTCAGGAGCCTGCGCTGATATCCGCACTTGTCTCTCTGGGCGCCCTTCATCCAGGGCCACCACAAGCTCATCATCCACGGACTCCGCCCTCGGCGCTTCCTCAAGGCGAATATCGATAGTGTTGACTCTGTGCTTGCGGACGAGGCTCCTTGGGTCCTCTTCTCGCGCATATCGTGGAACATTCCTTCCTCAGGAGATGCCTATGCCCTGAGGCGCTACAAATTTCAGCGTTTGGTGACAAGTGGACGCTATCCCATTGAATTGTGCTAGGAGTGGTCGGCCAAGTATCACGTTATATGGTGAGGGACAATCCACAATCCCGAACTCTACCGAATGCGTTACACAATGCGTTTCATCACCGAGAGTCACGGGCAGGCGCACACGCCGGTTGACTTGGGCGAGCGCTCCCGAGAACCCAATCAACACAGAACTCGAGGGACACACCAACTCAGGCGCTAGCTGCATGCGTTCAAACGTGCTTTTGAAGAGGACATCCATTGAACTGCCAGTGTCCACCAACATTCTTTTCACCTTACACCCTGCTATCACCCCTTGTATCTCCAAAGCCTCTTCCGATGGGACTACGCATGCTTCATCCGGTTCTTGATTGAAGTGGATGTGCACCGCCGCCCTTGCCTCCAACGATGCGGACCTCAGGCGCCTAGTTCTTTCCAACTTCTCCATCAAGTCGAGTGTGCCGGTTATGGACTCGACCGTAAGCCTGATGCGACTAGGCTCTCCTTCTTGGTCAACTTCAAACGGGGGCGGCGGTATCACAGGCTCCTGCTGGGTCTTTGGCTTTTCAGGCGCCTTTTGGATCATCGGCACCTCAGGCGGCGGCCTTGTCACATAGGTTCGATGGGTCCTGTCCTCCACTCTCCTTACGAAGTCGTTGAGCATGCCCTTGTCGGCTAAAGTCTGAAGTTCGGCCTTAAGTTGGTAGCAGTCGCCTGTATAGTGCCCCTTGTCACGATGGAAGTCACAATATCTGTCAAGATTTTTCTCGTTAGGTTGGCCACGCATGGGCCCCGGCCAATGTATATGATAGCCCCTATCCTTCACATATTGCAGCTAGGGCTGAAAATTTGTCTGTCCCGTCCCTGTCCCTGTCTGACCCGTCCCTGAAGGGTCAAGATGTATAACCGTCCCGTCCCGTCCCTGTCTCCTTCTTGACCCTGTCTGACCCTCAAGGGTTGGGACGGGACGGGCCGGGTCATTGGGTCGACCCTAATTAACACACTACTTTTTTACAAATTACGTTTTGGTACCCAAAATTATTTTTTCTTACAATTTAGTACCTAAAATTTATTTTTTTTACAAATAAGTCCATAAATTTTGATGGTAAAATTACGTTTTGGTACCCAAAATTTTTTATTTTTACAAATTAGTACTTAAACTTTTAAAAAATTACAAAAAGGTCCAATGAAGTATGAGATATTAGCTTTGTCAAAAAAAAAAAAAAAAGTATGAGATATTAGTTGTTGCTAAGGGTCACAGGGTCAAAATGTGACCCGTCCCTAAGTTGTCCCGACCCGTCCCGACCCTTATAGGGTCAACAAATGACCCGTCCCTAATCTGTCCCAGTAGACAAACTGACCCGTCCCGACCCTTAGGGATGGGACGGGTCGGGACGGGTCAGTGGGTCTTCCGGGACAAGCTTTCACCCCTAATTGCAGCACATTTTTTAGTGTATCATTGTACTCCGTAAAATTTGCAACACTCCTCGGCACGGGGCGCGGCGCCTCTGGCCTCCTTTGCGGACCAAAATTTCCATACATGGGTCGGGGCGCCTGCCTCACCTCCACTTCATCACCCCTTAGGAGCCTCTTTTCAGCCCTTCGTCCCGCCAACGTTTCCTCCAACATGATCACCTTCTGCACTCTCCGGTCTAGGTCTTTAGTGGACACCACATCTCGCTTAGAAAGGACTCAGCAGAGCTCTTCGCTCGAAGTGCATGCGTCCAAACAAACTCCCAACACCGTCGGTTGGACATCTTTGACTGCCATGGCAACCGAGATCCACCGGTCGTAGAATTCTCTGAGCGCCTCACCTTCCCTCTGCTTCACTTTGAACAGTGCGCCTATGGTCAACGTTCGACGCTTCCGACTTGCAAACTTGGACAAGAATAACTCAGCAAATTGCTCAAAACACTCTATGCGCCCCTCCTCGATTTGATGGTACCAATCCAAGACCACGCCCGCAAACGTGGATGGAAACACCTTACATATCGTGGCGTCCGAGCTGTTGTAAAGTTGCATCTTTGTGAAGTAGCCGTTCAAATGATCTTCTGGGTCGGCCACTCCATCATAACTGGGTAACGGAGGGATCGTGGTTCTTGCCGGTTCCATCAGGATGCTTCGTGCAAGGGGTTGCCGGACGCCGAACCGCTTGGCAATCCTCCTAGGCGCCCAGACGTCATCAGGGCCCGTCTGCTTGTCGTGTCCCTGCTCGGTGTGGTGCGGGAGTCCGTATTGCAGGGACTCCGAGTATTCCCCTGCCCTTTCTCGCTTGCTCACTCCTGGGTTGTACATCATCATGTCTTCACTTCGCTCCCCTTCCAACTCCCTCCTGAGCGCCGCAATGGCCCGATCTTGGTCAGCTATGATTCGGAACAACTCTCTCTTCGTCAAGGATTCCCCCTCATCCGCTGACAGGCGCCCAGGGCTCCCTTGCCCTTCCATATCCATGCTCAACTCCTGACTCAGTTGACGCTCGCCTTCCTCGTGATTCGAGTTCCCCGATTTCAAATTATCCTCCCCCTCGTTTCCTTTGTTCATGTTTTCCATGGCCCAATAGTCTAGCCTCCCTTCCTGGCGCGCCAATTGTTTGAGCCAGGTACCCTCCGGTCCCACCTCTTTGGACCCCCGACTGATGAACTCCTTTGGGGCGCTTAGACTCTGCACAGACAAGCGCCTAAAGGGTTTTTGGATGCCCGTTAGCACTCCGACGCTCAAGTCAGTGCCAAATCTAGAGAGATAAGTGCTAAGAGAGATTTTAGTGAGAGAAGCCAACCTGCGTAAATGCCACCTATCGAGTACTATTTATACTCGGCGAGGTCCCGACCAGACTCCTAGAATTCAGCTCCACGTCATCTCGTCATTAAATGCTCGGTACGGCCCAACGGTCGGGCGCCTACACGTGACGGCTCCTAAGCCTGGGCGCCCTATGGGACCACCTTGCTAGGTGGCACGCCCTCAGCCCCTCAGGTGCACGGTCCCCGCCCTACTTTTGTCGCTAGGCGCCTGCTCACCCTAGCATGAGCCTGATTCCTTACTTGCATCCCCTTCTCCTAATTCTCAGGTGGGCTTGGGTTTATGCAGCCCCCATGGGCCCACGTCCCCTAAGGGTCCATTTATGTTTACCCAACAAGACCCATTGATTATGAGTAGGGTATGGGTGACGTATATATGGGTTTGAAAGTTTGTAGATGGATTTAGGTAGTGTATGAATATTTACTTCCATAATCTAAATGTGTATGAGTTGGGTATGGATACTCATTTATTCGATGGTGTTTTAATTACACATACAAAAATTAGACCTATTTGCATAACTTACAAAGTTAACATACCAAAATGTATATACAAACATTTTAGGTACTAAAATGTAATGTTCCATCAATATTTTGAGGACTTATATGCTAAAAAAATAAATTTAATTTATAAATCTAAAGATCTATTAAGTTTAGGTATCGAACGGTAATTTGCATAGTATAGGCTTAATTGCTTTTATGGTGATGTATTTAAGATGATAATTATTTAATTTTTTTATATAAAAATGGAAACTATTGATTTGATATGTGTAGATACCTAGCCAAACATTTTATGTATAATTGTTGAAAATTCTAGCCTGGGTGAAAAAGAAAAAATCTAGAGAGAAGCAAAAGAATTGGTCAAAATCTTACCATCATCTACTTTCTATCCGTTTCATTTTTCACTCGCCTAGATATGTTCGTTTGAAGTTTCCACCTAGGTTAGGATTTTTCAAAAAAAAAAAAAAAAAACCAGACCGCTTAGTGGGAGTGCGGTTTGCAAAACCGCCCCCTACCAGTGCGGTTTTCATAAAAAAACGCGCCCCCGTGTGGCGGGTTTCGCCTAAACCGCTGGTACGGTGGCGGTTTTTGGGAAAGGGTGCTATTTTTGGAATTTTTCGGAGTTGGGTGCTATTTTTGGATTTTTTTTAAACAGTGCTATTTCTGGAAAAATCTCCAACATCTTGTATGGTACAAACTAAATTTATACTTTTATGTTATGGTGGATTGGATTTATGGATTGGTTCAAAAGGATTGGTGGATTGGATGCATGGATTCAAGTGAAATCTAAACATTGGACCAATATGTAAATTTAAAAATATTGTAGGTACGAAAATCTCATAAAATTTAGATACCAAAACATAATTGTTCAATGATTTTACATTAAAATTAAATTTGGGGTATCATGGATTGGATTCATGGATTGGTTCAAAAGGATTGGTGGATTGGATTCATGGATTCAAGTGAAATCTAAATATTGGACCAATTTATATTAAAATTAAATTGGGGTATCAAAATATAAAATGTACATTATAATGACTAATTTGTAATTTGTTAGGCAGTGACTATTTTTTAATTTGTTTGGCAACAGTAACCAAACTTCAGCTTTATATATTAACTAGGTGGTGATGTCGCAACTTGTCGCGGGGCGGAGATGGCCTATGGGCATGTATTATGTGGCCCGTTATGGGTGTTTTGTTAGCATTATTAGCTTAAAATTATTTTTTTGTTAGCAGTTTTGTTAGTAATAATATCGAATTCACAATATTATATTGACAGAGAATAGATATATGGCGGTCAACATCCAATTTAAATTTTTTGAAAATTTTGGCTAATAAATGATATTTACGTAAACCCAAGTAGACTCATTGATTATGGGTAGGGTATGTATGACTTATATATGAGTTTGGAAGTTTGTAGATGAGTTTGGGTAGGGTATGGATATTTACTTTCAAATCTAAAGATGTGTATGATGAGTATGGATACCCATTTATTCGAAGGTGTTTTAATTACACATACAAATACCTATTTATAGAACTTCAAAAGTTATGGTACTAAGATGTAAAACACAAAAAATTTAGGTGCTTAAATGTAATATTTCATAAATAATTTGAGGACTTATGTCCCAAAAAAAAATTTAGGTTATAAATCTAAAGATCTGTTAAGTTTAGGTACCCAACTGCAATTTGCATAGTTGAGGCTTAATTCCTTTTATGATAATGTATTTAAGATGATAATTATTTTATTTTTTATAGAAAATAGAAAGAATATATATTTGATATGTATAATTGTTGAAAATTCCATGTATAATTGTTAAAACTTCTAGCCCGAGTGAAAAAGAAAACTCTAGAGAGAAGCAAAATGAATACAAACTGGAACTCGCTAAAAATTTCATGCCTTCAAATCCCATAGTGGAAAATGAAGACTTTCTAATAAGTAATAGCCATATATATTTGTTTTTAATTGGACTCAACATTGAGCTGAAAATGTTAGTGGTTCATGGTTCAATTATTAATTCTCTAGATTGTTGGTCAGTCTTGTATGGACCCGTTCATATTTGTGATTATATTACATAAAAATAGTATACTAATTAGTGTTAGACGAAGAAGGCAAAGAAAGAAATAAAGAAAGGGTTATGGAAGTCGTGTAAAAAATGAAACGAAGGGGAAGTAGATGATGGAACGGTTTTGACCAATTCTTTTAGTTGGCCGTCAATGCAATAGTCAACCCTTTTCACCGTAGCAATTTATTGACACTTGCTTATATAGATGTTGCATATTTTGTTACATGTAGTTAGTAGAAGTAGTACCCCGTAAATGTTCTAAATGAGTTTATAAATTTGCTCTTGCAATATTTTAGAATCGTCTCACTTTTATTTTATAATGTTTCGTGTAATGAGCAAATATAAAATGGTCGAATCTTCTCCTACAGTTGAGTGATACAACACATCTTGTATTGTACAAACTAAATTTATACTGTTATGTTATGGTGGATTGGATTTGTTCAAAAGGATTGGTCGATTGGATTCATGGATTTAAGTGAAATCTAAACATTGGACCAATATGTGTAAAAGTGAAAAAAATGTACGTACGAAAATCTTATAAAATTTAGATACCAAAACATAATTGTTCAATAATTTTACATTAAAATTAAATATGGGGTATCAAAATGTAAAATGTACATTCTAGTGACTAAGTTGTAATTTAATAAAATTTGGGGTATCAAAATGAAATAGTTTAGGCAACGGTAACTTGCCTTCAACTTCCCTTCTCCCTTCGGTTGAACATATGATAAACCTTTGGCTGAGTGACTTCGTTCCTTCAGCGGACAATTCATAAGAAATGGTAAGATATGGGCAAGAGTTCTCGCGGATCTCCCTAGTACCGGGAAACCTACAGAAGTAAGAATGGGAAGAGTAAAAGGAAATCGTACGGGTTGGATTGCTCGTGTCTCCACAGGACAAATCCTATTTGAAATGGATGGTGTGAGTTTGTCGTATGTTCGATGATTTTATATATAAAATTTATATACCAAAACATAATTGTTCAATGATTTTACATTAAAATTAAATTTGATATATCAAAATGTAAAATGTACATTATAGTGACTAAGTTATAATTAAATTAAATTTGGGATATCAATAGTTTAGGCAACAGTAACTTGCCTTCAACTTCTTCATTCCATACCTCCCAAGGATTACTGTCAATTTGTTAACCATAAAAAAAAACTTGCCTTCAACTTTATATATAATAACTAGATCATGGTGAGTCGAAATTCATAGTGGTAGTATGTGTTTACGACCATCAATAAAGACGAATGCGTTATATACAACGGAGATGAGCATAAAATTCTACTTCCATTATCCATGTTTCGTAGGGAGGGGAAAAACAATACATAAACAAAAAAAAAAAAAAAAATGATCACAACACTACCTTTCAAGTGGAGGTATGGAGGTCAAACATGTAAAGCTTGGATAACAGACGATAAAAATTAGCGGCGTCAAACAGTGTGGTTACCGTAGTAACCATTAACATGTAGTATTTGGATAATTAGGTTTGGTTAATTTGGATAATAGTTTGGTTTGGTTAAAATTTTTAGCTTGTTTGGTTGATTTCAAACACTCCTAACCAAATTAACCAGATAAGTAATTAGTCATATCTCATAAATATTATATACACAATTACACATACTTAATACTTTGCATAACCACTCAAGTGTCAAACGTTACTTCCTCTTAGGCTCATAAAAAGTAAAATTCAATATTGTTCCTATATTGTATATTTTTATTTGTAGAGTGTAGACCACAACATATGTACTCTTATTTTAGATAAAACTCATAAAATATATTGGATGAAAACTTGACATATGGCAATTGCTAAGAGAATACGTCAATTTACAAAACAAAACAATTCATTAACCTCATACCATTGACATATATATTTTGTTACATGAATACTTCTACTGACAGTAAGATAATTGTATTAGTTACATGTATTTATGCTAAGGATTAACTATAATTGTGTGTTGATTGTTGTGTTCTATTCATTATATAAATTGCAAATTGATGCATTAACCGAAGATTTCCTCATGATAATGTGATATTATATTGGTTATTCTGGTTAGCCAATTAACCAAACCGATTAAACTTTAGTTTAATTAATTTGGTTGTTGTATTAGTTTGGACGGTTTGGTTATGATATTGTATTTTATGGTTAATAGTGGAGCAAACGTACAATTAACCAACAATGCAATAAGAAAATAATGAGACTTATACATTCATAAAAAAGTACAACTAATTAACAACTACACATCTTCATTCGTTTTGTTTCAATCTGGATGTCAAATTAAACAGGATTACAAAGGTTTCTTTTATTATGAGGTTCTTCATCTATTGAACGCGAGAAATCAGATTATTAGTAAATATTAATCACTTAAGTCGCACATAAAAAAATAAAGTATCACTTGATGAAGATCCGGTGTAGCATCCTCGTCCTCTTGAACATGTCATATGTCATGCTCGCATCACGGTGACGTCATCTCAGTATTTAGACGAGTTTTACATTATGAACCAATAGAACCTTGAAGGAACCAGAAAACTAAGGGGGAATTAGAGTTGTGGGATTGAGAAAGAAAGTAGAAGGAAAGGATGAGAGGAATAAGGAGTTGCATAATTTTCGTTTTGTAGTAAGGCAGTGAGTTCAAGAGGGGATATCGAAATCACCAGATGTTGGACCGTCCTCAAATTTGGATGAAGCGTTCCGTACTTTCTGTGATCGGATATAATCGTTCGGATCGTCCCTATGATCTTTGGTTCATTGAGAAATGTTGCTGGTCAGACATGGTGTGATTCTATTTTCCTGTAACTGGATAGTTCATTCCGATAAGGATTCCTAAGAAACCAACTATTGGATCATCCTCAAACTTTGAGGACAAGTTCAAGATTTGTTTCAAGTCGATTTGCCCTTAAGGTCAAGGATCAATGTTCTGATCGTTGGTTTGTTGGGAGACAATACTGGACAGAGAGGGTGTGAAATTGGTTGAAAATCTTTCAACTAGAAACGTACAAAAATGAACTAGAAACTCGTTTTTGACCTTTCTAACCATTTTAACCGCTTTTTTAATGTTTTTGCACACAATACATTTTTTGCCTAGCTCAAAAGATAACAATGTGTGTTTTTGCGTTTTAAGATGCGTTTTTTACTACATTGTCGATGATAGAATCTAGTATCACATATTTGGGCGGGTTTTTAGAGCATTTTCCTAATTTTTTGGCTATTTTTTCAAATGGCTATTTTCCTTGGATTTTTATGGTTATAGATCACGGATTCGGCCTAAGCCTATACTTCAATAATGAATAAGTCGATTAAGAACCTATTTGGGCAATTTTTTTGGGATAATTTTTGTTAGATTCCAAAGGCGGTACCTGGCACAGATTTCAGAAGACCGTTTTCCTTGGATTTTGAAGACTTCAGATCACGAATTGCGTGGATTTTTTCTGGTTCCATCTTTCACAGATTCCAAAGGGGTACCATAATAGATTTCTGACGAATTTTTTGAAAGACCATTTTTCATGGATTTTGAAGGCTACAGATCGCATACGGCCTAACTCTATTCTATACAGATGATGAAGTATATTACTCGTCGATTTTGGCAGATTGTTATTGGAGGGCATCTTTTGTAATTAGTGGGCAATTCTTTTGAAAGACCATTTTTATTAGATTTTGAAGTCTACAGATACACATTCAGCATGAGGCTATTCTTCACCGATGATTAAGTCTATTAAGCATCGATTTTGACGGATTTTTCCCAATCCCATTTTAGCATAATCGAAAGGGGTACCATCAGAGATTTCTGACAATTTTTTTAAAAAGACAGTTTACTTTGATTTTGATGCCTATAGATCACGGAGTCGGCATCATACTATTCTCCACCGATGATGAAGTCTACTAATTGTCGATTTGATGAATTATTTTTGAAGGCCATTTTCATAATTTTTTGAGTGATTTTTTTGATAGCCATTATCTTTGAATTTTGAAGGCTACAAACCACGAATTTGGCCTAAGGCTATTCTCCATCGATAATGAAGTCTATTAAGCACCGATTTTGATAGATTTTTTCTTGGTCCATTTTTGTGAGATTCCAAAGGGGTGCCATCACAGATTTGAGCAATTTTTTCAAAAGAGCAATTTCATTGGATTTTGAATATTACGGATTACGAATTTGGACTATGGATATTCTCAACCAAAGATGAAGTCTATTAATCATCAATTTGGGCGGATTTTTTACCGGTCCATTTTTGTAAATTCTAAAGTGCTATCACAGATTTCAGGCGATTTTTATGAAAGTACGATTCCTTTAGATTTTGAAGGTTACAAATCATAGATTCGGCATTAGGCTATTCTTCACCAATGATGAAGTCTGTTAATCGCCGATTTGCGAAAGTTTTTCTTGGAAAGCATTTGGGTGATTTTTTCGAAAGACCATTTACCTTAGATTTTGAAGGCTATAGATCACGGATTCGCCCTGAGACTATTCTTCACCAATGAATAAGTCTATTAAGCACCGATTTAGGTGGATTTTTTTCGGGGTCATTTCTTGAAGATTCCAAAGGGGTACGTACCATAACATATTTCGAGCAATTTTTTGAAATGCCATTTTCCTTCGATTTTCAAGGCCACATATCACGTATTTAGCCTACGGCTATTCTCTGTCGATGATAAAATCTATTAATCTCCGATTTTAAGGATTTTTCAAAAGGCATTTTCGTAATTTTTTGTGTAATTTTTTGAGAAGACCATTTTCCTTTGATTTTGATGACTATAGATCACGAATTCGGTATGTGGCTAATTTTCACCATTGATTAAGTCTATTAAGCATCGATATTAGCGGATTTTTTCCAAATTCATGTTTGGCAAATTCAAAAGGGGGTACCATCACATATTTCAGGTGATTTTTTTGAAAGACCAATTTCTTTAGATTTTGAAGACTACATATCACAGATTTGGTCTGAGACTATTCTCCACCAATGATGAAGTTTATTAAGCACCAATTTGGGCGAAGTTTTTCCGGAGGCATTTTCGTAATTATTTGGGGGATTTATTCGAAAGACAATTATTTTTGGATTTTGAAGGAGATTGATCAAGGATTCGGCATGAGGCCATTATTCACTGATGGTTAATCTATCAAACATCGATTTAGGCGGATTTTTTCGGAGCCATTTTTGGCAGATTGTAAAGAGGTACCGTTACAGATTTTGAGTGATTTTTCAAAAGACATATTTCTTTAGATGTGAAAGTCTACATATCACGGATTCGACATGAGGCTATTCTTCACCGGTGATGAAGTCTATTATACACCGATTTGGACGAATATTTTTCGAGGCCATTTTTGGCTGACCCAACGGGGTAACATATCATATGCCATATGATATTTTTGAAAAGCCATTTTACTTTGATTTTGGAGGTTGCAGATAACAGATTCGGTCTGGGGATATTATCCACCGATGATAAAGTCTTTTAATCACCATCATGGACAGATTTTTTTCGGAGGGCATTTTCATAATTTTGGGATTTTTTTTCGAAATACCAATTTCCCTGGATTTTGAAGGCTACAGATTACGGATTCGGCCTGAGGATAATCTTCACCAATGATTAAGTCTATTAAGTATCGATTTGGATGAATTTTTTCTGGATCCATTTTTGATAGATTCTAATAGAGTACATTACTTACCAGCCCCGAGGGCAAATAACATACCCTATGGGTGGAAGGGCAATTCCTACTACAACTGTAGCTATCGTATACAGGTTAACCCTTACACCAGTAGTTGTACCGAAAGCCACCCATATATTGCTTCAGGTATTACCCATTAGATCATTGTTGATATATATGATCTTTTTTTTTTACAAGGATTACCGACTTTTATTCCACCAATCAAATGAAAGACGAGAAACTTGGTTACAATCTTTAAAGAAGATCAGAAATGAGATCAAGAATATTAATCCAATCATCAGGAAGTGATGCTCGAGCTTTTGATCTTGCAACCCAATCTGCTCTAACATTAAGTGTTCTGGGCACTTCTTTGACTTTGATGAGAGGGTTTGTTCGGAGAATAGAAACAATCGATCCGATCCATGCTGCACACCTCCATGGCCATCGAGAGCGATCACTATCCAAAGCTTTCACCAGCACCTGACAGTCGGAATGAACCGTACACTCGGATCCATATTCTTGAGCTAATTTCACTCCTTCAAGAAGGGCCTTAGTTTCCGCTTCAATCGGGGTGGAACAAAGAAGATTCTCAGCTCTTCCATCACACACTTGTCCATGGTGGTTAACAACCACAACACCATATGCCGCCGACTGGGAGTCGCTAACAAACGACCCATCACAGTGAATCACCAAAGACTGATTGCTTGGCGGTGGATTCGTATGAGACTGGGTTCCCCTAAGCTGAGTGGGAAGGGAGGGAGGAGGGGACCTCGGGCACGAATTCCATTCAGTAAGCTCTTTATACGTAAGTTGGCACACCTTCGGAGGCCACGGAATTCTACTCTTGAAGGTGCATTCGTTTCTCGCCTTCCAGATGTTCCAACAAAGGAAAACAATATGGATCAAGGAGCTGTGCTGAACAACATCTTTAAGGGAGTAGAACCAGTCAAAGAACACGGTTCCCTGAGGGGGTAAAGGGAGAGACGGAAATAGGGCATTCCATGCCTCCTTGGCATGTGGGCATTGGAACAAGCAGTGATTGATGGATTCGACTGGGTTCTGGCACACCTGACAAGAAGAATTGGGAGCACACTTCCTCTGGTGTAGTCTTTCTTTCGTTGCTAACCCATTCTTTGAGCATCTCCACACAAAGAATTTCAACTTCGGGGGGATGTGAAGGCTCCAAATCCACTTCCATTTTTCAGTATTCCCGCTTGGTTGCATATCGGTGTTGGCTCTGTGAATCTTAAGGTACGCAGATTTAACCGTAAACTTTCCCTCGTCATTGTATTTCCATGCCCAATAGTCCTCAGCTCCATCCTCCCCGATTGGAATCCTGAGGATAGCTTCGAGCTCAGAGCTGGACACATGCCCCTGGATAACATCCGATTGCCACTTCCTTTCTCCAGGATCTATCCACTCGTTGACCTTATGATGATTCTGTGGGCCAGTCCTGAGAGCATAATTGTCCAAAGTGGGGACCCAAGGGTCCCTATCGACCCACGTGTCATTACCTGATCCAATCACTTTAACCGCTCCCAAACCAACCACCTTTTTTGCCTCCCATAGACTAGCCCATATCCATGAAGCTTTGCTCCCCTTTTTTGCATTAAGAAAATCACCTCTAGGGAAGTACAAGCCTTTCAGGAGACGACTCCACAATGCCTCAGGGTTCGTGAGGAGGCGCCAGGCTTGCTTAGCAAGTAGGGCAAGGTTAAAATCATTGAAACTCCTAAAGCCCAAACCTCCCTCATACTTGGGCAGGCAGAGAATTTCCTTCCTACACCAATGGAGGCTATTCTTCTGCATAGACCCTGACCAAAAGAAGTTACTTAGAAGAGAGTCCATTCTCTTAGTGAGACCCTTTGGGAGATAGAACAGACACATGATATACGATGGGATAGCTTGAATGACAGCTTTCAGAAGGATTTCTTTTCCACCATGAGAGAGTAGGAGACTTTTCCAAGCCTCCCCCATTTTTTCCATTCTTTGAATGAGGAAGTTAAAAGTTTCTTTCTTCGAGTTTACCCATTCCGTCGGGACCCCCAGATACTTAGAATGGCAGTTCGAGGAAGCAAAGCCAATGCTCACAATGATTTGGTCTTTCACATCGTTGGGGACATTGGCACTGAAGAACACTGACGATTTGTTAATATTAACCTCTTGACCAGTAATAGCTCCATACTCCCCAATGAGATCGATAATTTTCTGCGCTTCCTGGTAATCTGCCTTGCCGAAAATGACTGTATCGTCTGCAAACAGGCAATGGGTGAGCACTGGGCATCGAGCGTTCAGCTTAATCCCCTTAAGACTATCGTTCGCCACAGCCTTATCAATCAAGAAGGTGAGGGCATTTGACATGAGGATGAATAAGAAAGGTGAGAGTGGGTCTCCCTGACGAATTCCTCGTGAAGGCTTGAAAGAGTCCGTTGCTTCTCCGTTGAACAGAATAGAGAAGCTAACTGTTCTAATGCATGAACTGACCCACCCACACCACTTACTGTCAAACCTATACTTTTTGAGAAGAGCCTCCAGACAGTCCCAATCTACCATATCATAAGCCTTCTTCATATCCAATTTCAACATCATATCTCTCCTCCTACCCAATTTATGGTTCTTGAAATGATGAAGGGCCTCGTGGACAATGATGATATTATCTTGAATAAGTCTACCCCCTGTGAAAGCTGTTTGGAGCTCAGATACCAATTCAGGAGTCCATTTCTTAAGACGCGTTGCCATAATCTTAGATATGATTTTATATCTAAAATTACAGCAGCTAATAGGACGGAATTGGCTTATCAGTTCAGGGTTATCAACCTTGGGGATCATTGCGATATGAATCTCATTCCATCCAACTGGCATATTAGCCGTCTCGAAAAATCCTCTAACTTCTCGGCACACGGTGTCTCCTAGGATTTCCCAGTATCTCCTATAAAATCTTCCCGAGAAACCATCAGGTCCAGGAGCTTTTCGAGCTCCCAATGAGAAAACCGCTTTCCTAATTTCTTCATCAGTCACCTCAGTACATAGATCCTCATTCATCTCCGCAGTTACTTTTTCAGGGAATCCTTCCAACAGATGGTTAAAAGGGATCGGACTCCTAGCCTTAAAAAGATCCATGTAGAACTCTTCTGCTAGTCTTTTGAGGCTATTCTCATCTTCAATCCAGTTTCCTTCTCCGTCTTTGAGTTTCAGGATTTTGTTTCTATGCTTTCTATATATAGTGCTAGAATGAAAGAAGGAAGTATTCTGATCACCTTTTTGGAGCCAGTTAACTCTCGAGCATTGGCTCCAGAATGCTTCTTCATCCCTCCAAATGTTCGTCAGTTCAATAGTAAGCATCCTCTCCTCTTCCACATTCTCCACTGTTCTTGGCGGATGTTGAAGGAATTCGAGTCTAGAAAGAATTTCTTGCTCCCTCTGTATACTATTCTTGTGGAAGTCTTTTGCCCATTCCTTAAGATCTCTTTCACATTTGTTTAGCTGTTCCGTTGATTGGCCTCCCGGGTCCCACGCGCGGGCAATAATCTCCTTGCATTCTTCTTTCTCAAGCCATCTTTCATCAATCCTAAAGGGTGTCTTCTTCCTCCTGTTTCCCCGATAATGAAGTTCCAGTCTGATCGGGCAGTGATCAGACTCCACCATTTTCTCATGGAAGACCACTGCTTCGCCAAATTGGGCACGCCATGACGTCGAGCACAGCACACGATCCAATCTCACTCTCGTCAGGTTTTGGCCCGTTCTCTTGTTGGTCAAAGTGAAGGGCTCCCCTTTGTACCCCAGGTCAATAAGAGCATTCTGGAATATGAACCTCTTAAAAGGTTCCACATTCTCGTATCTAAGAGGGAATCTCCCTTCCTTTTCATTTTCATATATCGCAGCGTTAAAATCCCCTACAACCACCCAGTTATCATCCCTACTACTCCGCAGAGAGCTCAAGTGCTCCCAAAATTCCCTTCTACTAACAGCTGTAGAGGGTGCATGAACAAAAGTACAGAAAAATTTCCTACCCATATCTATACTAACATCCATGTAGTAGCTATCACTACTTAAAATCGTTATATTAATACCGGATTTCCACCATAAAGCAAAACCCCTAGAAGAGTTGACCGGTTCTACATACTCTCTATTGGGGAAAATTTTGAGACTTCTTCTCTGTTCTTCCATGAAAACCTCATTTTTGCTAGTTTCCATAAGAAAAACAATAGAAGGGCCTAAACGCCTACAGAGGCGCTTCGCATAACTTCTTGTAAGGGGAGGGCCAAACCCCCTACAATTCCAACTTACTATACTCATTCTGGATGAGGTGGCTTCTGGCGAACCACCGCTGCCCTTGAGTCATCTTCCTGACTATCCGCCACCTCCTCCGATCTCGTCACTCTTTGAGCACCCTTTTTTCCTCTAATACCTTTCTTCTTTCTATTCTTCCCTTCTTGACCTCCCATAAACACTGCACCATCAGAAATAATGGGCCCAGCCACCTCCAGCCTGTTGGTCCCCTTCCTTTTCTTTCTGGCCCGACCCATTTCTTCCTCCAAAACTTCCTCTGCATGCTGATACAGGCCCAATCCGCCACTTAACAGATTGCCCTGGGCCTTCTCACCTCTTTCTTGGATCATCGGCCCAAGGGAGAGTGCTGTTTGCACTTCCCCAGCCCGACTTCCCTGACCCAACCCTACTTCCCTACTCTAGTTTCCAGCTCCCCACCCTCCGCCGCCCTCTCCCAATCTCAGGCCCCATTCTAGTTCTTCCGCCGCCTTCTCAAGGTCGATGGAGATATCCCTTCCTCCCATCCCTTCCCTGTACCGTCCCCTCTGCCTACCCAAGAGCCCCTGCTCCTCCGTTTCTATTTGCCCCTCCTCCTCGCGTTGAATCGTGAAACCCGGAGGGATAATCGGCATCCCCCCTGATGAATCGCCCCTCTCCGCCGCCGAGAATCTTTCCCTTGCCTCGTTCCTCCGCTCGCTTCCTCTTCCTTCTCCCCTGTTCCTGACTTGAGCCGCGGAGCTTCTTCTTGGCGAATCGATCCCCGCCTTCAGCGAGGTAGTGTAGATTTCGGACAGGTAAGCCACTCCCTTCTGCTTCCTTTCCTCATTCATAGCTCTACACGTTGGCCAGTTATGGCCAACTCTTACACAGAAGTAACAAAGCTCCACCAGTCTCTCATATTTGAATTCAATCGTATCGCAGTGATCAACTCCTGTGAATTCATCAAGAAAGGGAAATCGAAACCTACTGGGACAGGTTCCCTAATATCGACTTCCACAAGAATGCGAAGGAATCTCCTGTAACCGGTAAATTCCAGGCTTGCTCTGTCAATATCTAACAGCTCCAAGAAGTAACTCGATCTGATTGCTACCATGTTCTCCTCACTCCTTTGATTTTGATGCAGGCCATGGATCTGCACCCACATCGCCATCTTTTCAATCGGCACATCCTCGGGCTTCCCTCTTCCGCTGTACTTCTCGATCGCCGTCATCGTGTTCGACAAGCTCCAGGGCCTCTCTTCCCAAATTTTATCTCTAATCTCCCTGCTCTTGAAGGTGAACAGGAACAGATTTGGGGTTTCTGTGGTTGAATGTTTACCTCCCCGTAGCAGCCCCACGCGTACCGAGCCGCTCCCGCCGCTTTTGCCACTGCAACCTTGCTCTCTGTCAGCATCTTCCCCAGCAGCATGGACATCCCTCTCCCTCCTGTTGAGGACAGGACAAGGCGTCCCCTTCTGCCCCTGGTTTGCGACTGGACAAGGCTTCCCCTCCCCTGGTTGGTGATTGCTTCATTGTTGATGGACTCCATCCTAGTGCACAGCAGCTTGTTTTGGAGTTTGGTTTGCGGTATAGTGACTTTTCCTCTGTTATAGGTGGGTAATGAGACCAGCAAAAGCCAGGGGAAATAAGCAGTGAAACTGGAAAGGTGAGAACAAACTTCTCTTCCCCTCTTCCACCTCCCTTTAAAGCCTTTTCCTTCCTTGTTCACCTCTCTCCCCTCTTGAATGCGGTAGTTTTCTTTCTTGTCAATCTCTTCTATATTCAACAGGGGACTAGGTAGAGCTTTCCCCTGTTTTTTACCTGACAAAACAGAGGGTCTTGGCTCAATGTTGCCTCCATTTTGCTCGAGGTGGATAGCAAAGTCACCGATCAGATCTTTATCTTCTGATTTCCCCTTTTCCCATCTGCTTCTCCTTCCTCTGCTTTGGCTGGGATAGCCTTTATTGCCGCCATCTGGAGGTTTCCAAACTTCCCTCATCTTAACTCCATCTGTTGTTTCTTCTCCGAGTAGTCCAATCAGCGTAAGAATTTTCCCTGCCTCTGGATTTATGATGCTAACATCTTCCTTGTGATGAGCAGGTGGTTGGGGAAGCTTGTTGTTTCGAGAATTGGTCAACAGATTGCTCTTGGCAAGAGCTGGAGGAGTCCCAGCCATGGTAAAGGAAACCGTACCGGAAGTCATACCGGCTCCGCCAGTGGTAGGGTATTTTGTGGTACTACCGTGGTTCAACCGTTGTGTACCGGTAAAATACCGTTTTAGTAATAAAAAAAATATTTTTTTATTAAAAACCGTATCGGCAACTCAGAATAATATTTCGGAGTAATACCGGAAGGAAACTGGAATATGTCTGATAACAAACCTAAATAACAAACAGAATTCCAGCCACAAACACCATAATTCAACCTACATATTTCCTTCCCCGGGCAGTAAGTATACAATAACAAATTGACAAATTAATGAATTATACAATAACAAAGCTCCCATTGAATTAACAAATTATACATTAACATTGAATGGAATATCAATCAAGATGATACCCCAATTCTTCCCGTTCTCAATTGGTAGTTAAAACCCATCAAAATCAAGTAATCAAAACTCAAAATCGCTAAACGAGGCTTATCATGAACTTCGGCAGACAAATTCAAAATCCCTAGGCGATAACACTAACCTTCTTGAGTGATCTGTTATTAGGGGAGGGAGCTGAATTGGAGAAGACGATTAAGATGTTGTTGAATGGAGTTATGATGTCTTTGGTGATGATGATTCTGATGTTGTTGAGAAGGGCTGAGCTGAACCGGAGAAGACGAAGCCACGAAGGACGGTCGAGAATCGAGACAGGGGATGGAGACTCGATGGCTCCAGCGAACAGAGACGACGAAGGGCGGTTTGGCCAGGGGAGGGAGACTCGGTGGAGTTTCTCGATCTCGTACTCCTCGTGGTCGCCAGAGGCAGGTCTGGCTGGAGCAAACGAACGACGGTCGAGCCAGGGGAAGGAGAGTCGGCGGCGTTCTCGGGCAGCCAAGCTCGCCGTTTTGCTGCCGTCACCGATCGCCAGACTCCAGAATCCAGATGTAGGGGTGAGCTGGAGAAGAGGAGCAACGGCGGGTTGAGAACGGGAGAGGAGAAGAAAGCTTCTTCGATTCGTAAATCGTGTAAGGGATTAGGGTTGGCTTGCAATTGATTTTGGACAAGATTTTTATTTTTTATTTTTAAATTTTTTGTTTAATAAACAACGTCCTTTGAAAACAGGCCACCGCCGGTTGGAACAAAATCGGGCGGCATTCCACTTCGTGCCGGTTGCACCGCCAAAACCGGCCGGCATGGTATTTCTGGCAGCAAATGCCTACCGTTCCGTTATTGGCCTGGTTTCCGGTTGAACCGGTTGAACCGACCGGTACGATCCGGTTTCCTGGACCATGGTCCCAGCTAAGGGGACGGAAAAGGAACCGTTAGCAGGTTCAGAGAATATGCCCGTTAGAGAGAGAGAGAAGAGAGAGGCATTTTTTCTAATCGGTCCAAGAAAACAGTTTAGAGCATGCCACTTGGTGCTGCTAGTGACTTGGTGTTTGTTATATATGATCAATGGGGAAGGTTAATGCACAATGGTTACTAATGAGGGTGTATTGATTAATGATATATCCATACTATGATAAGATTAATAATGGTTAAGAGTTTCAACATTTATGGAGACTATGGACGCTGATAATAGTAATGGGGGAAAAAATGAGGCGATGAGCTCTCTCCTCTCTCATCGATCTCTGCGATTTGATCGGACGAGTTCTGCTGGTCGTTCTAGCGGCAGTGTTCGCTGCAAGTCTGGCGAATCAACACAAGATCAGACACCAAGATAGGGATCCTCCACATTCCGAAGTGTGTCGAGAAAGATCGAATACCGGTCCGGTGGAGTGAGGTTTCTGAAATCAAATAACCCGACGAGGCAAGAGACAGGTCGTAGCTATACTCAAATCTTACCGGGAAATAGAAGGTCCAGATCTTGGGACAAGAAAAGGAAGCTAGGGTATATCCCTGCTGAATTTGATCTGTTGAATGACTGAAGTCTCAAACAACTGAATTTGTCTATGAAGGAGATGTGGCGCTTTAAGCTGTCTTCATCGATTGAAGTGGACAATGGAAGAGGAGAGGAATCCCCTTCTCCCTCCTACACAAACTCGGATCGAAATGATCTGACTAGGACCCCCCTCTACTTGGTCTCATCTGGATCCATCGCAACAGGACTCCCTAATGATGCAAAGGGGAAGATGCAAAAACCTAAGTCCGAGGGATATGTTACTGATGACGGACTGGGAATTTCCCGATAATGAATCGACCACTGTCGGATGTCGGACTTGGGGTAGATGAGCCGACGATGGCTTGTCCATCGAAAAGATAAAAATCCCGCTGGTTTTGGTGGGATTTTTAACCATATGATTCCCGATAAGGATATTAACTATAAAAATAAAGTTAGTTTGTGACACGCTACGACACAACTTCTAACAATGGCCAAGTGTAACCAATGAAAGGGACTGCAGTATAGTGGCACAAGTAATAAATATCGAATCCACGGATCTCTAGAGTTACTATTACTCAGCTTCAGTTCATTATCTAGCAAACCAGATTAATGATTGATTTACTAAACTAGTCTACTAACTAAACTAAGGCTAAACTACTAATTACAAGTTGGGAACTCACTTAGGTATGATTCCCCCTAGCTCCTCAATTAGGTCTAAGTTGTAAGTACCTTTGGTTGATCTACTGTTGATTAAACTGCGGAAGATCCTAAATAGCTTGGAAGCTCTTAAGCTGACCAAACCCTCTTAGACAGAATACCCGGCAGGCGACTAGCCTTCACCGGGATAGACTGCTTAGGTGATTCACACAGATCTCCACTACTGGAATGAATTCCAGTACAAAGCAGTGAATTGACTGACTCTCGCACAACCAATTCACTACTATCAATCATGGAAGCTCTCTTAGCCTAATCAGATTATATCTATCAAAGGTTAAAGCAGAAATCAATAGAATTTGATCAGGATTCAATTGACTCAATAAATCATACCTCAACCGATTATAATCACACAATATAGCATCCAAAACTTCATACAAGAAAGATCCTAATGCATGGAACTAGGGTTCCTCAAAACCTAAGTGAAGGGAAGTTACTCCATAGAGAAGAGAGAGACTGCAAAAATCTGATCTCGATCTTCAATCTCCATCTCCAAGCTTGATTCTCGAGCTCCAATGGTGAAAAAATCCTCCAAAATAGCTCCAAGAATGATCCCAAGTCGCTCTCTCTAGGGTTCGTCCCTTGGGTGTTTGGGATCCAAACCCCAGCTCTCTCTCTCTCTCCGAAAATCGCAAAACAGCTTTTATACCCTCTAAAACTCGCACCCCGTACTTGCACGGCCATGAAAATTGAGGTTTTGGCCGTGCAAACCCCCTGGGAAACTCACACGGCCGTGCAGAATTTTACACGGCCGTGCACAATTTCGAGCATGCACTCCTAAGCTTCATTGATCTCGTTTGACCTCCGATTCAGGTGCCGTTTGATCCCAGATGCTCGTAGTCTTGTCCTCTTTCTTTTCATGACAAGTTTTCACGATTCTTTGTCAATAAAATTAGGTAGAAATCCATTCTTCCTCAAGTCATTCCCGAGTTTCTCACCTTGAGTCGCCAATTGATCTCCGATTGACTTGAAACTTGCGCCTAGGCTTCACTTTACATGCTAGGACCTGAAATATGACAAAGGAAAATAACCTAGTGTAAAATAGTCCAAGAAATCAAAAACTCAAGCCAAAATGATCAAGAAACGAGGGTGCAAACATGTGCAAATACGACGTTATCAGTTTGGATTCGGAGAATCCCTTTCTCTTTCGAACTCAACTGAGCCCTAGCTGAATACGTCTCTCCCTCCTTGATAAGGCTACGACTCTTTTCTCTATTAAAGTACCTTCCTCCCATCTAATTCTCTTTTAGTACATGAACGAAGAGTTCGAAGGCCGGCGTCAGAGAATAGAGCTTCTCTTCAAGGCAGTGCTACCGCTCAAGTAAGTGGCTAATTAACCTATGTAGGTCAATCCCTCTTAACCTTTTTGACCATGCGAGTCTTCTTTCTGGGGCGCGATACCTGCCTTTCTCAACTTGGCTTTACAAGGGAGTCCGAGAGTTGAATGCCCTTCAGGGACGACAAACTCTTTACCAGAGTCACAAACCGTGCCTAATGACTCTGTTACTACTATCCCTTTGCAGGAAACCAAGATGGCTCATGTGACTGAGGACCAAGCTGTGCTATTTTTTCTGTAAGAAGTCCAGTCCACGAAGTTTCGTAGCTCCCGTACATTGCTTGGTCAGCTCTTCATCGATAACCATATCAATACAACAGAACTCAGAGTCTTTGAATGTTCTGTGGCAGGGAAGGGGCGTATTAGGGTGGCAGTCGCAAAACATGGCTTATTCAAATTTGTGCTCCCAAGTGAGGATTTAAAAATCTGGATCCTAAAGAACATGCTATGGGTGATCATGGACAAGATCCTTCACCTTCGCACGCGGACTCCCAATATTACCAAGAGGACCTTCGAGGAGCTCGCCATTGTCCCATTCCGCGTCCAACTTTGGGATGTGAAAGATGACTGTTGCACGTAGCAGTTTGGGTGGAAAGTTGTGAATGCCACTATTGGAAAGGTCTTGGATGCAGTAGTGTTCACCCGTTCAGTGACGAACATGTTTTTAGTGAGGGTCAGGGCCCTAATTGATTTCACTAAAACACTGAGATCCCAACTCATGGCAACTAATGATGATAAATGGTGCTTCTGGGTTAGTCTCAAATAGGAGTACCTCCCAAGCTTTTGCTTCCATTATGGTAGGGTAGGTCACTCGCAGAGAGCTTGTACTTTTGATCCCCCTTCCCGTAAAGAACGGTTTGGGTCGCACATGTCTACTAAGCAGCTTGGAAAGAGGGTTTATGATGAAGAGGAGGAAAAACCCTCTTTTAAAGGGATCCCAAATTATGTTTGAATCAACAAGGAGCTTAGGGTATCCCGTGATCCCAAACAAAGGGTGAGACAAGGTACCGGCAAGTAGACACGGTTCCCCTCGCATACTCAGATGACTTATGAGGCTGAGCTAAGTGAGGGAGCTTCTATCCCTGGCACTTTGGCGGAGAGAACAGTTTCGTGAAGAAAAAGCCCTCGTGGGTACTCAGTTACGTGATCGCCCAAGATTGCTAGAGGGCGTCGTTTGCGTAAGCTGGGAGCGAAAAAGTAACGTGGAGAGGGGTCAGCTAAGGTTGGCAGGGACAGGTTTCAAGGTCGGGCATAAGAGAGCACAACCTAGAGCCTAAGCTCAACGAGCTCAATAATGGTACGCGGGTATCGCGGCGACACCAAGAGGAGAAGGGTGCAACTCCTCGTGACCAAACTGGGGGAAGCACTATAGGAATCACCCAGGAGCAAGCTAGGCGGAGAAAGCTGATCATTGATGATGATTTCGAGGAGGAGCTGTACCCGCGATTTTCTTACATGCAACCCAGTCTTCGTTGTGACACTGTTGGTCACAGAAGGAGGATTGCACACAGGGATCTCAAAGGAAGGCAAGAAGATCGTCGTTTCCCGCTGCGGCACACTAAGGAAACAACACCACTTGAAGGAGGAGTTATCTCCCCAAAAAGATCATTGTCTAGCTATGAATACGAGCATCACCTACAACAACCACCTACTAACTCGACTAAAGTTGATCGTAAAGGAGATGCTCGACGAGTTGCTTACAAAAAGGGCAAGGCGAAAGTCAGGGCAGTTATTTCTGGACCTGCTTATTGGAATGTGGAAATCATTAAGGAGGCTGGAGGTACTTTTTCAACACCAGGTTTTGGCACTCTCGACTCTCATTGGGATGACCATGGGCTAGTGGATTCGGAGATCACTCTTTCTGAGGGAGCGGAGAATAACTTCAGAAATAAAGGGTCGCGCCCGCATTCATGAGAGGGTATCGGGAAAAGTGCATGAGCTCATGCAAGCCTCCGAATCCGGGTTGATGTTCAACTAGGATGGCAGGAAAAATCCAAATGGCACAGGCTCAAACCTGGAGACCGCTACGCATTTGGAAGAAATGATGAGTGACGAAAAAGCAATGGTGTCCAAACTTAATGAGTATGGCTCGAACATGTTGGAGCCAGAAATTGGGGGGGGGGGGGGGGGG